>JAOWBL010060147.1:0-22285 GCA_028564865.1 Zenarchopterus dispar
GATGGATGGATGGATGGATGGATGGATGGATGGATGGATGGATGGATGGATGGATGGATGGATGGAAGGAAGGATGGTAAAATAGGCTGAGTGTCTCCACTTGCATCTGTAACACATGGGCAAAAAAAAAAAAACCTCAATTCCAGCCCTGAAACTGTGACCACTGTTGCCAAGTGTCAGACATTTATGCTCTCTCTCTCATACTGGCAAGAAAAGGAAAAATAAAATCAGCTCAGTGCACCTTACACAATTATCACAGCAAGACAGCCTCACTGGTAACTATGAAGTCAAAAGTAGTTTGACAATGGCATCATTAGTTTTTCTATTTCTTAGCTGACAGTAAACATTTTACCACACTTCCCACGTCTACAAATTTGAAGGAGATGATGTTTTGAATCTGTTTTTGGTATACGACCTAAAATTCTCTCTATACACACATTTACAGAAAATGTCAGCTGTATGTGATATGTTGTAAATGTGTGTGTCTGGCCGTCAACAGGACCTGTGGGTGTTCATTAGCCGTTAGCTCTGGCCATCAGCAAGCCTGTAGGAGTTCAACCAGTCAAGAAAAAAAAAACTTGAGTCAAATCTGCTCATTTTCAGAGAGAGCTTGTCCTTATGATTATTAGTCTTTGTTGTGCTGAAACAATTCCAGGCTTTTGAATTTGTGCAAAGTTATTCGGGAGGTACCAGAGATCAAGCTTGGATGACTGAAAATGAGCATAGTGTGGCCACTTTAAACAACTTTGTTAGACCATCTGTTGCTTCATGAGGTAATTGGAGCATTGGAGTAACACTGTGTGTAAAATTAATTGGCTGAAAATTAGCATAAAGTGGCCACTTTAAAATAAGTATAAAACAAAAGAGCCACTTCCAGCTGGATATTTTATTCAATACTTTGGTGCAGTGTGCAGTGAAATACCTTCAGATATTTTACAGTTTAGTTGACTTTAGATGGGGAAAGGTATCTGGAGAGGGTAGTGGTGTCAGCCTGCTCTTGTACACTTTGTACTTTAGGCTGGCAAAAGCAAGAATACTGGGAAGAGACGGACAAGACACAATGATCTAAGCAGGCATCTCAGGAAACCAAGCAGACTACAAGTAATGACAGACTGAATATGTGTACACACACAAAAGCTACTATGAATGGATACTGAATGGGGGTTGTCCATTGTTCATGTGCGTGTCCAAACGAATGACGACCAGTTTATCATCAAATGTGAAATGTGCCCATAAGTCTGTTTGTCTTTCTTCCATTTTGTCACATTTCATTTTATTAAAGGGATACTCTGGAGGTAAATCAACTCAAGGTCTATGACTAAATGGCAGTGGGTGAAAACCTTTGTTAGAGAGCAAAACAATGTGATTAGAAAAAGCTTTGAGTTAGAATATAATATACATTTGCAGTGTAATAAATGTTCACTTGAACCCAAAGGACAAGTAGTGGCATTAGAATAAAAAGCTACTTTTACCCTCTGGCAAGACTCAAAAATGTAATTTCCCTTAAGTGATAGTGTGGATAATTTCCTTAGAGACAAACCCAGGTAAGTTTAACTTTGTATGTGTACAAATAGTACACAAAATGGACTGTTTTGTTCATACAGATTTCCTAAATCTATACCAAATGATTTTCAAATGTCAGATTGACTACTTTTAATAGGCACAAACTGAGGAGGAGAGTTCATGGCCACTGGGTCAACAAAACTGGATACTAAGACAAAGTAGGTCCATGACTGTGTGTCCTGGCTCAGACTTGCACCTTTACAGGTCATTCCAGCCACAGTCTGTAGTAATGATGGTTGTCCATCTGGTTCACCTTGACACACAAAACAAAGAATGGTACGCTCACACGTATGTGTTGGAAGTATCCTGTGCATCGACGTCCATTAACTTTCAATGGAGGGATGTCAAGCATTGCGGAGTCAAGAATCGCTTACATCCCTTGCAGTGGGAGCGTTGCTTCAGCCAAAAATTAGCCACAGATTCAATATTTAGCCATGACCATGCAGGTTTTTGTTGTTGGACGTGTTGTGAAAGAGCAAGAAACTGACGGTCACTCAAAAGGACCCTGCCTACCAAAAGGCATAGGCTTCATTATGTAATATATTTCTTATGTTTAAAAAAAGAGGCGAATTTGCAATAGAGATCATACTTTAAACATCTTCATTACTTCAGTGAAGTTGGGCATTTTAGCCGGAGGATAGGGGGTCTTTTGGAATAGACACTAGCATGATTACTCAAGGAGTTGCAGTTCTTCGGCAGTTCAGCAGGGGTCACTGTTGAGTTTAGCAGCAATTTTGTGTGTGTGTGTGTGTGTGTGTGTTGGGGGTGGGGTGTGCTTCAATGGTTTATTTAAAAACTGTCTTGTTTTACTTTCATCATTTCCTCAGTTTTAGCGAATCCACTCTCATGACCCCCCAATTACAAAACCTGCAGCAACTCTCTGCCTTCCAGTGTCCAGAAATGAATCAATGCAACTTCAGAAAGTGGCCACTTCGAATAATTTCACAGCTCTTGTGAACTTTCCTGGCCAACTTGCTGTATTGTACCTTTCCACCAAGATTTAAGGACTTCTATCAGCCATTTCTCTTCGTCACAATGAATGAGGACAGCTTACCCTCTGCAGAGCGTAGATGGAGTGGAAGAAGCTCTGTAGCCCGTGGTTCTGTGAAATCTTTTCAAGATCTTCTCTCATTTTTTTCTTTCTATTGATTAATTTATTTTCTCAAGGCAGTGTTTGTCTAGCTGCGGCACAGCGATAGAGGGAACTGAGTGACTAATAGGGCAGGGAGCGCTTGAGGCCGAGACAGAGTCTATAACGGCGGGGCTAATGTCGCCACTTCTGTTGCCCCCTTTGACGAATACCCTCTGCCATGCTGCCACGTTATATGAGCATCTCCCCTCTTACCAGCTGATGATGGTATGTCTCCATCCTAGAGGCCATCCAGGTCACCCTTCCTCAGTGTCTAATGAACAGACATGCACAGTCCTCCCTTCTATTTTAATGGGACTTTCTGATGTATGTGGCCTCGCAGTGTGAAAAGGACAGAGAAATTGCTATACAACAAAGGCGAAACTTGCTAACGGAGACAGAGCACTCTTAAGGACACGCAGCGGCATGACAGAGAAGACTTTGGGGGCGTAATCATGAGGGACCACTGTGGCCTCAGTGGCAGAGTGCTGCCTCATTAAGAGCAGCACAGTAAGCACATTAACGCCCTTCAGACACACTTCTTAAAACAGCAGCTCAGCAGCAGACTCCTGCACCAGGAAACTCTTAACAAATGTAACAAAAGATTTGGTATTCCTACGAATTGCGAGGGTGTTCGCAGCAGCTTGAAGAGTTCATATATCAAGGTTTTTACAACTTTACGCTGCATCCGGAAAGCGACAGGAAGCAGCTTAATCAGGGTAAATGGCAATGAATCCTCTCAGCGGCTTCAGACAGGCCGTATGTCCCAACATCGATCAAGTAATTAAAAAGTCAACAGAGTCCTGTTTATCACGTTTATTTTATTAGTAAAGACAAAGGTCTCGGCTGTGCTGTTGAGATGGCCAGCAGCCATGTGAAGAGAAAGCAGTCGACAGTCTGCTATCATGTTATGGGACATCCATTTACCCGTTTATCTAATCACAGTTTGCTTCAGCGACTCCACTTCATGAAAGATTTGGCTTCTGCACTCAATCATTTGTGGTTTTGTGACATTACAGTCTGAAAGTTATCCAATAGCAGGGAAATTGTGAGCAAGAGGGTGTCCTCAGTTATGAGGAGGTTTATCTGCCCCTTTTACCAAGTTTATCTTTGAAAAATAATGTTTAGATGTGTGGAAGGATGTTGGTTCCCAGTTTTAGTCCCAACTGCATTCTGGTGTTTAACACAATGCAAAGAGGGAAAGACACAAGTGATGATCCTAGAGAAGCAAGTGTTACAACAAATATACCTAGAAGGGGTTATATTAATCGTCTCCAGACAATATGGACTTTAGGATTCTACACTAAACGTAATTATTTACAAGCATAGAGCATTAAAGACAGTTGTCAATCTTCCTAGAGGTAGTGGCCCCAGCAGATTTACCCTGATGTTAGGCCATGAAATGCTCAGAGAAATACAAAAAAGATCCACATTTCAAACCCTAGAGGCCTGACTGAGTAGGTTATATGTTTAAGTCTATGACAGCAGATTTAGAAGAAGACCAAACACATTCTTTGATTGGAAGAGTTTAAAGCCATTCCTATCTAATAAAAACAGGAAAGGATAAGGATAATCCATATTATTGTCAGGCATCACATTTGGATAAAACTAAGCCCAATATTTCAGCGGAGGCTCTCCATCGCCACTGCCAAGCACGGTGGTGGAAGGGTGATGATTTGTGGTTATTTTGCAGCTACTAGATCTGGACACTTTGCAGTCACTGAGTCGGCTATGAACTTCTTTGTACATCTGAGTATTCAAGAGGTAAAGGTGAGGGGCATATGAGCATAATAAAAGAATTTAGCTGGTGGTGACTCGTTATGGAAGTCTTAGAGAAGGATTATTAAAGCTGCTCGCTGATCAGGACTCTGTTGCAGCTGCACATGGGGAATGTGCTTGAGTTTGGGAGTCATTTGGTATTTGTGCAACACAGCGAGTCAAATAAGCTGGATATTGCAAATTGCAAATGTGGGCTCAGCGAAACCTCTTAGAGCCACAGTTCAGCAGAGACAAAAGCATCAGCCATTGTTTCTTGCAGTCGTGTCTGTCAGGAAAATCAGAGCTGCTCCATCATTGTCCTCGGATCAACCGGAGACAGACTGCATCTCCTAAGTTTGAAGAAGTTGAGGATTAAACAACTTCCGACTACGACCATTAGACTTCTGAGAAGGTGGTGAAGTTTCAGGCTCAAATCAGGAAGATTCATCGATACAGATGCCCCAGGGATTTCCACTCAAAAGCTTTTGGACAGATTGCAGCCAATTATAGGGATTTTTTAAAATCATCTCAGAGTCCTAAAGATCCCCATGCTCTGTCAGGGTTGGGACGAGCGGCGGTGGCTAATGGCTGCTGGCAGCCTGGGCATTTGTTTAACCCGTCAGTGAAAGCTTCTCAGTGGGACTGATTATGCTTGTTTGCACCTGAATTCTTCTTTTGTTTTCTTTGGCCTGTCACTGGAAATAAAAGAAACCCTGACTGATGCAGGATTGTCATGTTTGTTGTAGAAGGGTATTGAAAAATAAAATTATAATGTCAAACCAAAGGAGTAAACTAAATCATTTACTCTCTTGGTGGTCTTTGTGCAAAGTGATAGAAGTGCAAGTACCTGGACAAGTTTTCTTTTGTTCCCAGAGTTTTTCCTCCAGGCGTGGGTTATGATTCAGCTGCAGTCTTTGAAGACAAATAGATCACATGCACGCTCAACCTTTTTAGTTCAGTCTTTTTGTGTATGCTCACAGTATATCAATTAATCAAGCCTGTAGGATTTTAGAAACTGTAAAGACCATGATCTCAGGAAATCTTTTGGTCCGAGACCTTTTTAGACAACCATTGTTGAACTTCTCACACCGTGTGTCTTATCTCTAAATCAGTGGAACTACATTGAAGGCACCACCATGATGCCACCATGATTCTTTCATGGTAGTCAGCTTTTGTCTGCAACTGTCCAAAAACAAGCAGCATAAACATACATTTACATAAGGCAATAACTTATTTCATTTTATTTGGGAATGACTGCAATAAAGCTCTTTGTCATTTGACTTTTTCTTTGTGTTTGTTGCAGATTTTTCCTTTTGTTTCCTTTTCCTTCTACACCCTGATTGTATTGTATGTTTCCTCTGCTGAATAACATTTTAAACGAAAGTTTATGGCAGATAGTCTTCATCTAGTTATTTCCTTTTGTTTCTTTTCTGCAAATTCTACCTCCTTATTTCCAGAGGCTGCTCAGCCCACATTTCCATTTGAGCACCATCTGAGTTACAAATGAACTGAAAAATGGGGCCCCATATGGGATTGTCCGTGAGTTACATGCACATTTCATGGAAAGTGCTTGCAACCTTCATACTGAGGTGCATTGGTGATGTGTGGGCATGAGCTCAAAACGATCGACTTATCTTGGTTCTGCTTGGCACAACAACATAAGTAAACCCAAGTGGGTACTTCATATTTGGCAACATGGAACCAGTGGAAATCCCACATGTGCCCTTATTTTTGCGCCCATTTTTATCTCAAATGGACCCCAAGTAAGAATGTTGGCTGGGTACTTCTGCTTTTTAAAAAATAACAATGGCTTTCATGTTTGCAAGCATAAACCATGCAGGCCTTTTATTTGCATAAAAAGCAGGAAAGCAAGATGTGATAAATCAAGATTCATACAGATACACATTTAAATGCTGGGTGTGAACATTCACAAAGTGTTGCCCAGTTGCAGTAAGATTTCCTAGAATGCCTTTTCAGACCAGGTCTGAACAGGTTTGTACATGCGTTGGCTGTTAGATGGAAATACTTTACGTTTTATTATTTTTTTAGTTTATTTTTCTTGTCATCGCTGAGGCTTAAAGACGTTATTAGTGAGGGCGGATATCTTACAAAACTACTAATCACTTTTTAATGGGTGGTATGCAAATTAGAACTGGGTTTGTTTGATGACTTTCTTTTTCAGTTCTCACAAATGTACCAGTGCAGGTACAACGAAGTGAAACTGATTAAAAATGACGGAAAAATTTCAGTTTATGTCATGCAGGCTTCTTTTTCTGAGAAACTTTTTTTTATGAAGCAGTCAAGCACTATATTTGATCCAAAACAAGCAAACACAAAAAAATTATTTATGCATCAAGTACCCCTTTGTCATTTCAATATAATCAGTATTGTGTGGATTTAAATTAAACAGTTACTTATTCAGTTCTCAACTTTTTGAAGACACAAACTCTTGAAATAATCAGGTTGCTGGTTGCAAACCCCCCAGCCCCAATAAGAGACTCCTCTACGCACTTTGTTCAAGTTTGAGTCCTTGAAGCAATGGCAGATTTAAACTCTTTTAAATGTTTTTCACTGGGATTTAAGTTAAGACTCTTCCTGGTCATTTTAAAGCACACAGACATTTTGTTATTTATTTAATATTCTGGATTTTTTAAAAGTCTGTTTGAGAAACAAATTAAAATGCTTTCTTCAGTATTCACTGATAAGATAGGACCTTGGCTTTAAATTTTTACCTCCTATCACGTTGACCATGACTCCCCTTATCTAAAACTGCAGTGTCACAACAAGCTGAGGTTCAGCTGATTTGCTGTGAAATTGTCTGGAAATCAGAAGTTTAAACAAGGCTTAGGTTGGCTTCTGATTCACACCTCGTGATTCAGCAGTGACTCTTTTGCCAACTGTTGCAATGGATATTATGACTAGTAAGCTAACTTTAGGGTTGAAAAGTACCACGCAATTACGAGATTCAAACTCTGGAGCCATTACAGCTTACTTGAAGTTAATTTCTTGGATTCTGTTTGTATATCCTAGATTTTCTGAATTCATGGGACTAAATCAGGGTAGACAAATTTAGTATGTAGAGTTTTACACTTAAAAAAATGAAATTAAATAAACACCTCCTGGATGCGTCCCTAATGAGGCTTTCTGGGCATGTCCACTGGAAGGAGACTCTAGTTTTTACAGGTATTCAAAACAATATGGCAAAAATTCTGGACAGTCAGCTGTTCTAACAAGAATTTAATTGGTCCAAACACATTTGTTAGTGTCTTAGTTTAGAAAAAGACTTTAAAAAAATGAAAGCTACGAAATCTCTGGTCTCTATAACCAAATTCTTCACATCTAAGGTGTTCCATGTCATCTCTTTTTACTAAATGTTGTAACTAAAGTAATATTGGTTCATTTCCATCCCTGAAGCCTGGCCTGGAACAGACTGGGGACCCCCGATGAGCCCTCTCCTTTGAAAATAGCTGACTTATATTTTTCTGTAATGAGCTCTGATATTACCATGAACTTTTACCTCTATCATGTTATTGTTCACGCAGTCATGACTGAAACATCTTTACTGTGGGTTTTTTTTTTTTTGTGACATTGCATTGTTATTGTCAGCTTTTCCTTCTTGAGGTAGTTTTTTCCTCCTTTCTTTGGCGTTTGATTACAATAAATTAATATTCAATACCATTTTGTGCCAACAGGAAGTCATGCATTACACGCTGCTGTGACAGATATCAATTTCACTGTGGCTGAAAATGTTTAATTCTTCTCCCAGCTGGCCCACCAGCATCGGCGGCAGGTTTCACGCTGTGCAGCCGTAAGTAGTTCCTTCACTGCTGCGCTGCACTGAGGAAAAGTAATCAGCTCCTCGCTCAAACGTCACTCCAAAAGCATGTTGAATTTGTTAATGGGAAATGTTGTTAAACATGGTTTAGAAATATTGAAATAGTGTATAATTATCAAATCCACTGATTGACTTGATTGAGGACGTTTAACTTAAAAGCCAGTTTTGACAGATTTTACTGCATGACGGTGCTTAAAGCTACGTGTATTTTAACACTTTGAAAGAAAAATGAGGCCTGAGCACAGGACTTTAAATTGAAGGTGTAATTCCTGGATGCCTCAGATTGTAAACAGGAGGCTTTTTTCGTTTAACCCCCCCCCCAATGTTCCCTGATTACTAGTCGGCTTCAGCTGCACTGATTACTCAGCTGTGACTGATTACTCCTGCCTAGCACTTAAACTCTCCCGCCACCTATTGCCAGACTATTTTAACCATCCTAGCTCTGGTTGAGTTCTGCTTAAGTTTTTTCGTCGTGGTTTTTAGGCAGGCTCTAGCTTGTTTTAAACCTGTATTGGACTGACCAACGTGTTAGACTGATTTCTTGTGTGCTCAGCCCTTTGACTTTCTTTCGAAGTGGCTCCCTGTTTCCAGGGAAGGGACACGGTAAAATCGTTTGAACAAACCACCCCCATGAATTCAAAACAGTTTCCCCATTCATGGGAAAGAGCATCCAAACTTCTACCTAGTAGTGTGCATCACAAAATACTAAATATATAGCCTTTAAGGCCAAGGCTTTTAATTGCCAGTGCCACAGGGCTTTGAATCACTTGGGGGGATTATAAATCTTCTGGTTTAAAAAAATAATAATCAGTCCAGTGTAGGCATGATACAGCATGTTTTGTGACAGCTGGAGGAAGTGGAAGGATGAAATTGGATCAGCTGATGCTGGTGGAAGTGTCCAGTGGAGCTAGTCAAGCAGAGCTCTGCTAGTCTTTGTTTCAACTCTGGCAGAAACACTTGAAATGAGGCTGTTTTTTTTAAAAAAGGCCTTGATCAGAATGATTTAAAGTAATATTAATGTGGGCAATCCAAGACCTGCAAAACATCCTGTGAGAGTTTTTATATGTTTGTTTTTTTTAAAAAACCTGCTTCATTGCAATCCTCCAGGTCTTCATACCTCTGTTCTCTCGCCATAACAAATTTTTTTTTTTCTTTTCAAACAAGCATACCCTTTCTTGTTAAACATTATCACATATTTTGGTGGGCGGGGCAAAGCTGGAGACAAAATGACTTTGAATATAACCAGGGTGCAGTGTTAGCAGCCCCCAAGTTACCTAGTTATGAAACTTGGAAAAAAATACTTGTAGAACATGTACTAGTAATCTAGTCTGAATAAGTGTGTTTACTTGATCACTGGGACTGTAATATATGAACCCTGGTGGACACAGCTTCTGAAGCAGCAGCTGGCTCCCCACAGCCCCCACGCCAACCCAGAGTGACTTGCAGCAGTCTGTTAGTACAGTTAACAGCACAACAAGCCATAATGTTTAAAATAAGAGTCATTTATGCTTTTGATTTACAGATCAGATGTCAAATTCTCCTCAAATCCTAAATGCCATGTGGCTTAAGTGATGACAGCTAGCTCTGAGCCATCACTCAAAACAAACAAACAAACAAAAAACTAACCCTAATAGTACACAAATCTTTGACATAATATAGATTTTAGCAGATGAAATGCATTAAAAAATAGACAGTTGTAATTAATGGGAAAACTCTCCCCCTTTTTCAATATCAGTCAATAAATGGTTAATTTCTGTTATAAAATGGCATATTTTACCATGTGGGTCAATAATAATAAAAGGACTCACTTTTGAAGTCAGCCTCTCATGGTCAGTCGAACTACAGCTTTCTACGACTGTAACTGCTTTGGCTTCACGTACGTGACGTTTGTATACATCTTCCATCCATTTGATCCTCTGGTATTATTAGTCCAGGCAGCTTTAAACATGTATAACTAGATTTTTATGTGTTTTACATACAATGCTGATTGTTGCTACTCTTCTGGAAAGGTCAATCAGTGGAGGCCTCCATTAAATTGCATTTTAATTGAGTATGAAATCAGTGTATTAGCATTAACTTGGTCTGGTTTGTCATTAAGACTCGTAATGACGATATGGAGGAGAGTAATGATGGAGTGTGAGTCATTACTGCCTTAATTTCAATACTTCTCTAATTACAATCAGCAGGTGGAGAAAATGTGCCTGCAGAGGTGGATGGAGAAGGCTGAGCACATGTCCGGTTTGCTCTCAGTGTCTCTTGGCACACAGACGGTGCAACGTCTTCAAAAATTTCAAGAAAGGGATTGCAAACTAAAACTGGATTTGGTTACGTTTATTTAAAAAAAACAACAAAAAAACACTTGACGGCGCAGTCAGCATGGGCGTCTTTCCCTTCACCAGCTGCTGATCCTTTGAAAGCACAACACAGTCGTGTAGGTCCAGAGCGCCATCCGCTCGTTCCAGCTGACTCATCACACGGGGCCACCTGCCCCCCCCCCCAAACCTGGGTCTCCTGAGCTGGAGCTCCTCCGTCAGCACTTTCACTCCACCTGTTGTGACTTTAGAAAATCTCAGCACCAGGTTGGCAGTGTCTGGAAGTTTTATGGTGTAATTTACTTCCATTTTCCTATCCTTCCATTTTGTTTTCTTGGGTCTATTTTTAAACGCGTGCATCCTCCACCTCCTTCTCTTGTCTCCGATTTTTGCACGCCCTCTCATCTTAAATAGCAGAGCGGTGATCAACACGAGGAGATTGAAGTTGGTCTCCATTTCCGCTGAAGGAGCAACCCGCCTTTGAAGCGAGGAGAGGGAAGTGAAACTCATCTTTCTGCCACCCACTCCTCAAATTAAACTTGTTGGCAACCCCTACCTGAGCAAACAATGCCATAAATTGCATTAAATGGAACTTTAAAACCTTCTCCTTTTACTGTTAAGTTTGCTCGAGTTTCTCCTAGATTCCAAGTATAAATTATGAACCTTTAAATATGTGTTAAAACAGATGGGAATCTGCTAAAAACAGAAACCACTCCAACTGCTGTTCAGCTTTGTGTTCTTCTGGCAAATACAACAACAGATGGCAAAACAACAAGAAGTTACTGGGAAGTTATATTTCAGTAATCCCAAAAGGAAAGGGATGGATAGGAAAATGGCACAATATGCAGGAAAGTAACATAAGTTAAAAGGGGGACATGTTGGGAAAAAAAAAGAGGAAAAAACAGTTCTTGAGAATAAAGTTTTGGGGGTTTTAAAGTGACTATGAAATCCACAACTTGAACATTAAATAAAGCGTAACTTTGTCACTTTGGGGGCTCCTGAGTCTGAAATTGTGTCGTTCAGTGAGATTTTTAGGTCTATGACATCACAGATTCAGATCAGAATTATCCAGCCTTCTGATGTTTATCCTTGTCCATTTTCTTCACCCAAAGTGGGTCGGACAACTGGACAAACCCTTTTTGACTACACCTGTATGTTTTTTTGAGCTTTGATTGATGAATAGCCTGAAAATGTAGCCCTTTTCTTTTTACTTCCTGTTTGATCAATGATATTTTCTGATTCTTCTGACATTCTAGATAAATATAAGTAACAGATGGGAGACTGAAATTACGTGTTGACTTCAGATTACACACATGACCTTTTGTCTAAAAAGAGGTGCTACATTTGTAAATGTAATAAAAATCATATTTAATGTTCATATGAAGAATATAATACAGTTGTACAACAAAGCAGTGATTAAATAAACACCAGATGTGTCTCACTTTGTATTCAGCTGATGTCTGTTTTGAATTTACTACTCAAACAAAGCAAGATGCTTCTTAATTTCAAGTGCTTCTCATCTCATGTCCTTTTTTCCTTCCTTTTGTCCTCGACTCCTCTCCTCAGATCTCGGGTGGGAGGAACTAAAATGTGAGGAGAGGAAGATGTGCTAATTGGAAAATGCATTAACAGGTAGTGCTTGGAAGACATTAAAAATTTTACATGGCAGTAATTGGATGATTGTGTGATTAATTGCTAATTTATCCTGTAAACTGTTGTTGTTGTTTTTGGTGAGTAAGAATAAAGAAACGCTCAGCAGCTGAGAAACTGTACACAGATAAACTGAAAGGTTATATTTAATCAAGTCTTGGATGTTATCATTAGCTGTCCAAACTGTGAAGCTGTTACAACCTTGTCTTGAAGAATTATTTTTATACTACTCCACTTTTTTCCCTGTCTCAGCAAAAAACTGCATGTCATATATCATGAGAAGAACCCCTGTGTCATCACGTTTTCTAAAGTGTTCCCGAAGACCTTTTTTTTTTTTTCTCGTACTGTGGCAAGAAACGAAAAATGATTCCTTCAGTCAGTCACCCATTTTTAGCTTGGCTGGCTTAGCTTATGCTAAGTTAAGATGCTAATACCAGCACCTGGAGAACAGCATTAATTAGAGCAACAGACTGCCGAGACCGACTCTGGGTCGGAGGGATCTCAGGAAGAAGCTTAGATAGGCAGCTACCTTCGCCCCCACCCAAGCCTGCTATCTGCAGAGGACAGCTGATCAAGCTGAATCTGGTTGTATCGGACCATCTTCACCCTCGTACCCTTCCATGTTGTCCTGGAATGATCCAGAAGCATCCCTGCCAAGTTACCCCGAACCCTTTTGTGCTGATGACTAATAGTTAACTATTTTTTTGCCCACACCTGCACCGGCGTGGCGGTGGAGGGTCTGTGATTGTGGTCGTTTCAGGTCCAGCAGTCCTCATTTCAGATTTTACTTGTGCAGCAACATCTGAAACGATGACAGATGGACG
Organism: Zenarchopterus dispar; assembly: GCA_028564865.1. Classification (NCBI taxonomy): domain Eukaryota; kingdom Metazoa; phylum Chordata; class Actinopteri; order Beloniformes; family Zenarchopteridae; genus Zenarchopterus; species Zenarchopterus dispar. Next base: position 13,072 of record JAOWBL010060147.1, read on the forward strand.
GAGTTGATCAGAATGAATGTAAGAAAAAATAAACTAGTATCATGGGTGAGCTACGCTAAAATAGGGATCTCGTGATAACTGAGGTGAGGTGATGGTGCTCCAGCTGATGTCAGCCTTGTTCAGTCCACTTGTGTTTTTTTGTTTTGTTTTGTTGTGGTTTGGTTTTTTTGGCCAGTTTTGGATTAACTACAATGGGGCGGAGTCAAGACCCGACAAGATGGCATCCCCTATGACATCACAGTAAGTACACAGTGAGGACAGTATCACCAGGAGGTTGTCAGCAGAAAGTCTAGAAAACGGTACATGGAGTGGTTTCAACAAAGCTTACAAGCTTTACAAGTCAACTTTCTTTTTAACGATGACATTAAAAAGTTTCAAAACTAGAATGTCAACAGAGAGGATGTTTGACCCCAAATGTAGGGATGCTAAGTGATCCACAACTTCGAGTGGAACTAACGAGTTGTAGGTCTCACTATAGTGTGTGTGTGTGTGTGTGTGTGTGTGTGTGTGTGTGTGTGTGTGTGTGTGTGTGTGTGTGTAGTACAATTTGCCTTCATGAAATTTAAAATGAGGACAATTTTAATGATTTTTTTTTTCCGAAGCGACAGGAAAACTGTAAACCCATCCATTAGCAAATTAGTGCAGATCAATTTTAAGAAATTCAATGTGCCTGTTTTTTTTTGTTTTGTTTTTGTTTTTTTTAAATCTTCTCTGCCCTTCTTTCTGTTTGACATTTCATCATTTTCAATTACTTCCTTGTAAACAGCTAAGTGGACCACAGTGACCCCTCAGCCATCTTCTATTAACTCCACGGAGCAGGTCATGCTTCGCTGTCGATCTCCGAATCAGGAATGAAAGCTGCCAAACTTTTCAGTTTAAGTTAACCAGCAGCAGCAGCAGCAGCCATTGACCCACAGTGAGAGTAGATCACCCTGACTGCTGAAATCTACCCTGCTGCTTTGATGTTTGTTTGTTTTTTTCTTTTAATAATCAATCAAGAGTCAGCACTGGTAGATGCAATGAAGTAAAAATCTCGGGGGAAATTTAAGCTTTAAAAGACGGCTTTGAAGCTGTGCGCATCATATGTCATCCTGTTTTAAAGATCCTGAAGCAAATACTGCAGGAAAAAAAATGTTTTAAAGTCAAGACAAACTTGACAGGAAATCATCATGTTCATTCGTGCACAAAAGTTAGTATTTGTTTTATTCATCATGCACTATTTATTTAACAAAGATGAAAAATCCCCTGGACAACACTAAGTACCCACCGACAGCGTCCATCAGATTTAAGAGGACACGTTTTCGTCAGGTGCTGCTGATTTAATGAACTGATCATTAGCAGGTGTACAGACTTCTCTCTAAAATTAGATACTTTGGTAGTTAACTGGTCTGAAGCATTCAGATGTAGGTTTACACAATGCCAAGAGGGCAAGGCATAAGCAGTTGTCTTCGAGGAGCCATCGTTGGTGCACATCAGTTGGGTAATGGTTATTAAGTCAGTCCAAGCAATTTAGAGCTCTATAACAAAGATTATCAACAAGTACTCAAGACAGCTGATCATCTATGATTTACTCTAAGGTCAAACTGTGTAATGCTGAGAGTAGTAATAATAATAATTTTGAAGGGTTGCCTGGAGAAAACTTACTGGGGAAATGCCCTTTAGATGATGGAGATCTCAGAAGTTGGTTTACACAATGTTTTACAAAAACCAAAGGATTCAGAATCACTGTCAAGCATGGCAGTGGAGAGGTGATGATCTGGGGTCTTTTTTTTTTTTTTTTTTGTAGTCCTGGACACCTTGCAGCCCCTAAGACACCTGGGAAGTCTTCTTTAAATGAGAATCCTTAAGGGAAACCTGCTCATCTATACAACTAATTATAAATGAAAGAATTTTAAAAAGGGGAATTTTACATAAGTGAAGTGTAAAAGACTAATGACAACAAGCTCAGTTTATTGACAAATATTATAAAGCACTATTGCATACTTTATATACAGAACCCAGTTTAATTTTTTGCTATCTTTTCACTTTCTGAGCGGTATTTTTCCCCCATTACTGAAGCCGCCATCCTCTAATTTTTTCATGATTAAATGGTTGTTATCTCTTCGAAAACTGCCAATGAACAAATAAGCCCACTAATGAACTGACAAAAGTGCTATTAAATTATTCTTTCCCCCACCATGATCCAGGGCTCCAGAGGTGAAATACTCTAATGTATGTTTTTGGGCTGATTATTTTGTGCAGGAACGCTTTAATAAAAGTGTGGATCTGCTTTGGAGAAACTGTATACAAAAATGGCACAAATGCTTTAAGCAGCATCTTATAGATAAACTGCTTTGTAAGTAAAGCTGAATAGTGACAATATGATCTTAATAGGTTTATAAAACTGCTCATTAAAACATGGAGTTGATAAATGCTCCCAGTATTTCCCCTTTTTTTTCTAATTTTTTTCCCTTTTTTTTTTAATCCAACTGGAAAACAGACCAAAGCATACAGCTGAATAATTTGTTTTGAGTGGGCCTGTTGGCACAAAGGACCTGATTAATCTGGAGCTGTGGCTCGGGGGGCGGGTGGGGGTGTGGGGGAAGAGGGGGTTGGCACGACCGTACAAAGTTTAGTTGAAAGCTGCTGCTCTTTCGGTTTGGAACAAGGATGACAATTATTGATTAGAAGTGATGGAGGGCTCATTTACAGAAGTAGCAGCCATGTTGCCAGTGGAGCTCCCAGTCACTTTGTTTGTCTAACAAGCTGTGCAGCCACAAGTCTGTAATTTTTCTTCATTAAAAGTGAAAATTTCAATGTTTTTTTTTTTGTTTTTTTTTTTTTGATTTATGTTTACCGTAGGTTGGTTGCACATATTACCATTAAAGATGGTGGCACCACGACAGTTAGTCAGACATGTTTATGCAGGTGACAGTTATGTCCCTCTGGCCATGCACTTGGGCTCACAGACTGGTGTGTGTGTGTGTATGTGTGTGTGTGTGTGTGTGTGTGTGTGTGTGTGTGTGATTTCACTGTCCTGTTTTTGCTTTATGCATTATAATTAAATGATGACATCAGTGTCAAGTCTCATGTAACTAGCTAACAATGGCAAACTCTATTTTTTTTTTTTTACAGCTGGTTTAAAATTTAAAGTGAACCAGTATAAAAGTTTGTACTTCATCAGGTAAAATTATATGAAGCCAGATATGTATACATAATTATGGCTGGGGGTCTTTTGATTGACAGTTTAAGTCTGCGGTGTCAATGGCTTCTACCTCATCTATTTTTACCGTTTGGAGTAGCAGGATCTTCTGTTCCAGTGAGCTTCACCTTGGCCCATTTTTAGGATCCTTCCGAGTCATGGACCAGACCCATATCGAATGGGTCACCAACAAGTCTGCTAAAATTGCTGAGTCGACAAGGCTGTTAGCATCTGAGAACTCTGCAGTCCTACAGGGTCGGTCAGCCTAATGGTACGCTCACACAATAGTGTTGCGTTAACATTCGACTGGTGGTGCTTCTGACACGCCTTCATCACACCATAAACAATCACATTTCTTCATAAGCTTCATACTTGGTTCTGCGATGTTTGACTTTACTCATTTCAAAAGTAAAACAGGTAGTTATGCTCAGGACGCTTCATGACTGACTGATTGACCAGCTTCGGCTGGTTACGAGCCACCAAGTGACCACACGTCCCAGTGGAGCTCTCCTAGTCCTTATTTCTGCTCTGTTTGTACTTGATCCAGATTTTGTTTGTTTGTTTGTTTTAACCAGAACAAACCAGAACAAATGAAGGTAACATTAGTTAGTATCAGCTAAGCCACCTAAGCTAAAATGCTTAACCTGTGGTTGCTGAGCTCAGGTGGACGTCTTCCAGCCTGCTCACTCCACCTGTTCGCTATTTTTGGATTAACTGAGGACCAGAACATTTTACACCATGTTGGGCACAGGGGGTCTGTCGAGTTCTTATTTTATACAGTCTTTGACTAATCTGTTGTTTTGTTTTGTTTTTAAAAATAGCTCTGCCCTCAGATTAGCCTACAATATTTGTTTATTTACTCTCTTTAACATGATGTATTCTTACAGAATGAAAGCTCAGGCTCTTGGCAAGCTGCTGTAGGAGATGAGGATTCATAAGAGATTAAACAGTTTGAAGGCATTTCTCTTGGCCTCATACTACTTGTCTGCCCTTCAGCTTCCTTTTTAGGAAAAGTAACCAGACTATCATTAATGAATAAAGTCAGTGTTTGAAGGCAGCTTCCACGTTACAGGTCTGGAAATGCTGTATTTAATGATTTATGAGAAATGACCGGATGCATCATTAGTCCAGCTCTCTGTGAAGGTTGACCGTCTGGCTGAACCAGAGGGAAACAGGATCACAATCTCCCACCAATCCCATCTCACCTCTTTGCCCTGATCCATTCTGACGACATCTAATAAATAAAGTATCTTCAGTTCAGGAGCATCTTGTAATTTTCGTCCTGGTAAATAAGGCAAACCTCAGGCTCGTGATTCCCACGTCAGACCTGTCGTAACATCAGCAGACTTCCTCTTTGAGAACACCTTCCTGGAGATCCTGCCTCATCTTCCGAGTGTTTCTGCAGTTCGCGGCCTTGCTGGCAGCAGACGTTGACTTTTAATTGCACAGGGCCACGGTTTTGGCAATTATGTTGTCAAAAGCGAGAGTAGTGGGTGCAGATGTGAACGGTGGAGCTGTTAGCCCCTCTCTGCAAGGCTGATCCGTCTTGAGAAGGGGAAGAAGAAACCCGGAGAGCTGCTGAGCTCACAAAGGGCTCTGTCATCCCGTTTGCAATCAGGAAGTGGTGGGGAAAAAGAAACCTGTTTTCCTCAATGCCAGAAATGGATCACCACAAACTTACAATGGCGTGCCTCTATTGTTTAATAGTATAAAAGGTTTGCATCATGTTGGCGGGGAAAACCGATAGCGGAAGTTTTAATTACAGTGCAGCTACTTTAATTACAGCGTGTGTTGTTTATCTGTAGTACTCCAAAGTTTGAGAATGTTTTACTTTAAGAATAATTTGTCCCGGTGCGGGGGAGTGCTCTGAATATGGAGCCGGCGTCGAAGTTTCTACCTTTTGTGTTTCAAGCCGGTTTAAATATTAATGTGTGGTGTCTTCAGGGAGGAGTTTGTGTACCTGTGAGTGGGAGGCTTGAATCAATGAGTTCAACTGGAGAACAACGGGAACCCGGAGGAGAAACTCTGAGGTCGGCCAAGCAAGCATTGCATCACAAAGGAATGTCTTCGACCCGTACACTGCGGGGGTTTCCAGTCATTAAATGAACGTCGGCGCTTGATATCAGTCCCGTGGCTGCAGCAGGTTTGATCATTCTGACCAGCGATGAAAAGAAACCAGTCCGGATCACGTAGATGGGCTCCTGGGGCCTCGTGAACAAAGCATTGCTCTTGGAAGTCGAGGTTCAAGCCTAATTGTATCATCCGTCTACTGTGAGAGACAGTAAGGTCTTCTCAGTGCAGTGCCTGTTTTGATTACTACTAATCGTAAAAGTGACTTTGAGATCATTGCAATTATTTTGCATAACTGTCATAACTTTTTGAGATAATTAGTTATAATTAGACGTGGGGTTCTTTTGTGTGTGTCTTGACTCCTGAGCTGGGAATTAAGACCCAATAGCACCCAATAGTGTGACTTTTTTTTTTTTTTGGTGTGCTGTTAACTGTAGTGACGGACCGATGCTGTCATGATCGAAGGCACAGGTGTCGAAGTCCTCGAGGGATGCTGTCCTGTCCGTTTTAGATGTTTTCATTGCTTAAACACATGCAGCTCAAATGAATGGATCGTCATCAGCTTGTCATCACAAATCTATAAATCCCACAGTCATTTGTATCAGAGTGTGCTGAATCCGGGAAACAACTAAAATATGCAGGACAGCAGCCCCTGATTGAGGGATTCTCTTGGGTTTCTGGCCACTAGAGGCTGGCCAAAGTGTTCAACTTTAGAGTCGAAATAAATATATTTAAGGTCTGGTTCAAAAAATTGTTTTGGTCTCAATCGTTTGATTGTTCAGTAATACTCAGAGGCTGATGCCTATAAATGAGTTCAAGGGATGAGATTTAAATCCAAATCTCAGTGCTTTCTGCTGAGCACAGCACATTTCCTACAACTCATGGCAAACGAAGAACCCTGCACAGATCCATCCTTTTCACTCTCATTGACCAGAGCAGCTCTCTCCTAATGCATGAATAAATAAGCTTTCTATTTTACTTCCATCTATTCTCATCTATTGCAAAATCCATGGGGATTCTGAAGTATTGTTTGCCGAACTCTGCGCTGATAGCGTCGGATTGAATAAATATTCCTCAGGTGATTTATTTTCTGCGCTGTAGTAAAGTTTTATCAGTACAAAGCAAACGTCTGCTGGGGTAATGCAGGATTATGAGCCCGGCGCTGCCCGCCTGTGCCCTGAAGTCTGTCAGCTCAGAGACTCTGCCAGGGATGATAGGGGACTTTGTTTGTTTACTGTGTGTGAAGTGATCAATGGGAGCCTCGGCTTGCCAGCCAGCTGTCAGGGTCAGTGTTCCCCTGAGCACCGGGGAGTATCAGCAAAGAAAAAAAATCTATACATACCCACTGGGTGGCCTCACTTTCTCCGTTAACAAGAATTCATGCATGTATGCACGAATTAGGGGAAGATGCAACAGAAGCTTGTAAATCCCTCACCCGTGGCACGAATATTCACATGTAGATGAGGAGTGAGTATACATGGTTCTGCTACCGCCGCAAAAAACAAACAAAACTGTGCATGGTTACAGGAATAAGACCTTTATCGCCCCTGGACCCCAGAACACACACCTGAGGGTCAAGGAGGGCGTGTGATGAGGTCTCGTATCCAAGCAACTTCCCCAAAACTCCAAATAACCTTGATTTTTGATGACAAGATGGGAAATTTAACAAAGTGTAATTTATGAAAGACAAAAGAGAGAGCCTGTAAGGAAGAGAGATGTTCAGGAGAGGGTCGGCCAAGATGGCGAGGACAAACACGGGCCCTAATTGTTTCTCTGGGTTTGACACCAATTTCCAGAGGACAGTACCAACAAATGCAAAAGAAACTTTTTTCTTTCTTTCTTTCTTCCTTTTTAGATGCAAAAGAATCTACTTCTGGACACTGTTGGATACATAGAACCAGTCGGAAAAACAAACAATGGGAAGAATCCAAAAAAAAAATCCAGACTAGTATTTAAAAAAAAACAAAAAGAAAAAACCATCTAAAACGGGATGCAGTGGTTAACTCTTGTCTTGCAGAAAAACTAGATCCAAGATGCTCTTAGTAATTCTGCAGCCATAGTCCTTATTCTGAATAATGGTTCTTGGACGCTCCTGTGTGGGTATCAAATAAAGTCCAAGCCAACTGGTTTGGTAACTTCTGTACTGGTGGAAATGACTATAAATGGGATTATCAGACATATTTCACGAGACAGAAAGTGAACGCTAGACAGGCTTGACAAAGTAAGGACACAAAGATTTAAATGAATCTATAAAATCTGGAGTTCCAACGGTTAAAGGATTTTGACTGAATTCCAACATTTTGTGTCTTTTGTGTATTTGTGTTGCTGTTTCCCTTGCAAGCTCACGCATCTGTAGTAAGAGAAATAAAATACTAAAAGTGAAAATCAGAGAAACTTTTATGATTCCCAACTGCTATTAAGACCTATATTGATCATCAGAAGAGCATCTCATGTTCTTTGAGATGGAAAATGAAGATGCAGAGGCAGCTTCCAGTCTGACTGATCATGTTTTTAATGAAGTCCACTGCAGCGCAGAAAAATTACAAGGAAAATTGATGTGAGCTGCTTTTTGACCAGAGGAACATTTTCCAATCACCAGGGATCCAGTGGGGGTCCTTTCTTTGATCCCTGGTCCATTTCCCTTACAGTAACCATTGGAAAAGCAGAGTTGATTTATTCTCAGCTCTGCGACGCTGCTCAGATATTTTTGACTCACATTTGGGATTACCTGGAGCGCTGAGTATTTCTGTTTACTCGAGTATTCCTGGCATTTTGCTCCTGGCTCCGTCTTCCTCATCTCACTGTAGTCTTCAAAATAACAGTTAAAATCCCATCACATGGTGAGCTGTGGTGATTATACAGAGGGAATGAGGATATATATATTTTTTAATTTCAAAAATCAAACATTTGAATCAAAAACACACACTTATGTTCCAAGACTCGAATAAAAACGGTTACTTTTGGAGGAAAGTTCTGCATGAATGAAGCTTCTTGTCAGTTATGGTTGACTGGTTTACAAAATTCATCACGACTCTGAGAACTTGGCCTGTTTTTGAAATTAAATCACTTTTTTTAATTGCTTGCTTGTTTTAAACTTTAAAACATTGTGATCAATATGTTAGTGTATTATATATCAGAAGCACTGATTACAAGCAGAATGGATGTTTCTAGAAATAGCTAGTTATTGCATATTTTGCATAAGTCATTTACATGCATTTTACACTTTTTAGGTTTGATTTTATGGTATAATGACAAGTGAAATGGTTTTTCTTTTTAGTCTAAAGGATAAAGTTCCAGATGATGTTTCATTTTTGAACTTCTCACGATAGTAAGATGACATGTGATGGGACTTATCCGACCACAGTATTCATAAACTAAATGATCCAGAAGTTTGATTTAAAAACTAGAGATCAGCTCATTTTCGACTGGGACGTGTAAACTTCAACAAGACTGACTTGAAGTTTAGGGGTGTATTTTAGCATTCATGGAAACAGACCAACACATACCAGAAAAATAATCAGCTGCGTTTGAAGTTACAAGAGAATAGCAGCCTTTAATGCTGCTTAAAGTGGAAGCAGGTGATGTCTGGAAAACTGCACGGATGAGATGAATTTTGAAAGCTGACATCTTAAAATGCCATGCCATCCTTCCGTCTAACCTTCATAAACCTGGGCTCCCAGATACGGGAACAGATGACACAGACATCAATTAAAACATTTTAAAATGTACAAAGCATGATCAATTTAATTTTTAAGCCATCCATCCATCTTCTTCTGTTTATCTGAGCTCAGGTCGCAGGGGCAGTAGTCCAAGCAGGAAGACCCAGACCTCCCTCTCCCCAGCCACTTCTTCCAGCTCATTTGGGGGGATCCAAGAGACATAGTCCCTCCAATGTGTCCTGGGTCTTCCCCGGGGTCTCCTCCCAGTGGGACATGCCCGGAAAACCTCACCAGGGAGGCGTCC
>JAOWBL010060168.1:0-22283 GCA_028564865.1 Zenarchopterus dispar
ATATATATATATATATATATATATATATATATATATATATATATATATAGACAGAGAGAGAGAGAGAGAGAGAGAGAAGGAGGTCTGAGAACTAAAATTAGCCAAACTTCACTTTTTCCGTAATTAAATTAAAAAAAACAACTATGGAAATGTTTTAGCAGTCTGAAACCACTTATAGTTAAGAAAGGAACAATCTTACCGTCACCTTCTGCAGAATACCCACACAGGTCCACAGATGAATCCATGATTTCTTTATTCAGATATAGCAATCACAGCCGTTCTTCTAGCACCAATCAGTCAGCCATATTTTTAAAACCCAACATGAGAAGTACAGTTGGGCAGACACACATCAGGTATTATGGTTTTTATTTGGGAAGGCACTAAATTCATTACCCCTGATTTTTTGAAAAGCAAAGAGTGAATAAATTCACTGAATAAGCAGCCCTGTCAGTGTGTTAAAGGAGAAATGAGAAGCATGCTTTGGAGAACCAGGGCGACTGACATGTTTAAGCTTCACTTCTGCAGAGTTTTCTTCTCATCTGTGTCTGGACCGAAATGTAAACTTTTGAAATACATTGATAATTCACAGATCAACAACAAATACAAAAATGTAATTTTATTGAAAAAAATTAAAGATATGGATATAATAACAATTTATTTTTAACTGACAACAGATTTTCTCCAACTTCCTTGAGAGCCCCACCCTCCAGCTCATATTTCCTGTTGATTTACAGCTCAGTATTATCTTTCCAGACACTGGGAAAACAAAGAATGGAAACAGAAGGAGGCTTGGATTTGATCCCAGGCCGGTGTTTGCTCATGAGCTTTTCCGGACTGAACCAGTGAACTAGCTCTGGACTCAGTGTCATCTGTGCTGGGGATGAGCAGAGCTTAAGGTGGACTCTGCAGGACTGAGATGGTGAAAGACTATGTACCGATCTTTCTGTCACCAGTGTATTTTCTAATTATCCTGCAATGCATTTTGTATGTTTTTGTGATTTTTGCGAGTTTTGTCACTTAAACCGACCGGATCCTCACAGCATCAACGCAGTCTTGGTAACTTGAAGTACAGTTATCCAAGTGGAACCACGACACTGACTCTAAGCAAAATTCGGTGAAGTATTTTTGGGAAAATGAAGCCAAAGACTTTTCTGCTTAGTCTGTTCATTGATGCTGAAGTTTTTGTTTCTTTTTTAAAAAAAAAACTTGTTGTCTTTTGGGGGGTTTATAGAAAGGTTTTCATGTATTCACTGAAGTACTGAGAGGTACTTTTGAATAGAAACTAAGTTTAATAGCTATAATTATCCTAAGGTTGTTGGTATCAACGTCCAGTTCATATAATGTTGTGTTACATGTGTTATAAATTCTGTGTGTTCTGAAGAGGCTTTACCAAGCATCTTTATCACCGTCCTCAATGTACGCTTGCACCGCAAGCTTTTATTATGTAGCCGAACTTTTGCTATTAGTGGACTTTAACAGCTGTGATATTTTACATGGATTCACTCCTTTCGAAATAATCAACTGTCAACTTTTTCTTGCTTATTCTTTTCATCTTTGTGGACGGAATAACATACAGCAGACAGGTCATGCTCAGTGGTGTGGTGTCCGGCGAACGGGGTCGTTTTTACAATATTAGCTTCAGCATCTACAATCCATTCTGCTGTTTTCAAACCCTCGTTGTTTTTTTAATATAAATGTGCATTACTACTAGATAAAACTGAATAAAGCTGTTTTTCATAAATGCACATCAGTGTAGTCATTTGAGGTTTTCTCTTAAAGCTCTGACTTCAGTTGATTTTAAACTACAGAGCTGATCACATCCGTTGACAACACAAATGATCGCTGGTCACTGCGTCTGATTGAGGGGAGTTAAGGTGAACAAAAGGTCGTATTTCTCTGGTGTTTTGACCAGATCACGTGATATTTTTAACACGTCTTACACGTGTCAATAAGACCTCAGGAAATTGTCTCAGCTTTTGAAAATGGGCATTTTATGGCAGTTTTCAAACTGCACAAACACAGGTCTGACAGTCATTGTAGTGGTGGTAGTGCACTGCATTGTGGAAAATAGTTGGCAAAGTAAATCTTCAAAGTACCAGGTGTTTTTGCATGATGCACATGGTGCCATTTTTTAAAATTTTTTCTTTTTGGCGAATTCAGTACATACTGTTTGTGTAATATGTGCTTTTTAAAGGTGTGTCATTCATTTCTATAGTTTTATTGTCCACCTGTGGAGTGTAATCCAGGTGGATATAGTTAAGTTTTTAATAGTAGCTAACAATTTTAAATCTTCTTTGGCTGCACTATCGCAGTAATTACAAAGACAAAAACATCCAACCAACTTTATCACAACAACAAAACCACATTCATGTTTGAGATGAAAGCTTTTTTTCTTGTTCAGCATTTCTGCATTTCTGCATTAATAATTCTCTTTTCATCAAAAATTTCTCAAAAACACAATTTAAATACTTTGTGAAGAACAAAGCCTTCATATGCAGTGTTTTCAGCTTTAAATCCTGTCAGTTTTCTAAAGGTTTAGTTTCCTTGTTTCTTTAGAAAGGGGTTTCTCGCTGCATTTTCCTTTTTACCAAAACATTCACTTCTCCTTTTCTTAGATGTGTCTAAACCTTTATGTAAGAAAAATATATGCTAACATCTCTTAAATCTAAACACAGTAATGGGACATTTTAGCTTTTTTTTTCTTTTTCAGAGTTAAAAGAGAAAATGAATCCAGGTCCTGTATTCACACGTTAACTACAGAGAAGGAGGGAAGGATTAACTGGTTTATCATGAAGACAGAAGACAGGAAGAAACTGCCAACAACATGGTTCAACCAACGCTTTACATCTCATTTGTTTAATATTGACTCATGCTGCAACCTAAAAACAGCAAATTTACCTGGGGATTCAAGAGTGTTAGAAGAGTCCACAGACCTCAGAATTGTGTTATCAAATTTGAGAGCTTGGATAGGCTCCAGCTCCCCTCACCCTCCTCCACCCTAAAACCATGAATAAATCAGATGTAGAATAGAAAATAAGTCAATGAATGAATATTAAATTATAGTTAGAGGGAGAATAAGCTCTTAATGTCTGCTCGTGTGCTCCGGAGCGTCAGCCCTGTCTGTTGTCTCATCTTTGCGTCTGACGATGATGACTGCTGGAGGAAGAGCTGCTCCTCAGACGGGTGACCTTCACTAAGGTGTCCGTCAGTGCTGTCGAAGATCTCTGAGGTTTTCAGGGTTTACTGTGCCACGTCTTCTCCCACTCAGAGTTTAGATGTCCACCGACTCAGCATGTGAGAAAGAAATCCTTGAGTTTATTACATCCACATCTGCTTCACAACGTTAGTCATTCCACCACTCATCAAGCTCCACCATCTTCTCCTGAGACGTCAGGTCTGGAGTCTGGGAGCCTCCCCCGTCCCTTGCTGCGGTTTATGGTTTGACGCTTAGCAGGAAGGGAGAGGCTATTTTAAGGTTGTAAGCCTTAAAAATTCACCTAATTTTGTAAAAAAAAAAATTTCAGACTTCAGCTATTTCACCTAATTTCCTCCTTTTATTTTGAAGCAAAAGGAGGTTTAGGCAAAGAGTTGTGATTTAAGGGTACAATGAAATAAAGATCAAAGGTAAAGTTAGGGGAGAAATTGAATTTTTGCCAAATGAAAAGAAAAATAGCCACTGGTTAAAAGATAAATAATAGAACTTTTGTAGATTTTTCTCCAACCTGCATTTGAAAATGAAGGCTTTGTTGTGCATGTAACACCTCTTATCCCGCATCAGTTCATGTTTGAGGAAAACTCTTGGCTAAGAAGTAAAATACCTCCAAAAACCAAGAGAGAAGTTCATTTCCACTGGATCTTTTGCTATCACCACTGGCCAACAACTGAGAATCTCCATGGGTGCATTATCTAATTTAGTACTTTATTATTTTATTTTACTTTTATTATTATTCTAAACATAAAATTTCCATTCGTCATTTTTACTTGATCCTATTCAGGGTCACTGGGGTTCTGCTGGAGCCTATCCGAGCTCTTAATGGGCAAAAATCAGGAGTACACCCTGGACAGGTCTCCTGTCCACTGCAGGACCACGTATAGGTGAACAACCACCCTCACTCTTATGTTAAGAATCACCGATGAACCCAACGTGTTTTTGGACCGCTGGCAGAATGACTGGATCAGCATCAGCTTGTTGTCAAGGTCTACATATGTCTGTCAGTGGCCTACTAATCTGAACCAGGACATGCAGGACATGCAGGACATGCAGGACAGCGCTCTGAGAACCAGGGTTAAAGAACATTGGAAAAGGAAAATAATACATAAAATCATTGTTACTTAATATTAAGGTTTACACTTATTCACAATATGTAAAACACAAGTATTAGATGTATGCTGTCATACTGAGATATCATCCTCTAACATGAATGACTGACTTTTATGCAAAAAATAATGATAAATACATAAAATTAGGTTTCTATCAATCTTTCTAAGAGTTCACTTTATTACTGAAATCATAAAGTTGCCATGGACCTGTGATCCAGACATACCATAACAGCCGTGTGAAAATCCAAGTCTAAAACTTTCGACCTCTGATTTGAAGTTGTCTGTTCCTTAATGCGCATTGATGCAGTTAACTGTATTGTTTTGTGATGTTATGTTGACTGGTGGACATGAGTAAAAACATCTCCTTGGACCATCAACATGGAAGCTTACAGTAGGAGTGTATGTCTTCATAGTGAAAAATATAAGTATTAGTTTGAAAAAAATTATTGCTTTTTTAAAAATTAAAACTGGGGTCTAACAGAGAAGCTAGCCTCATTACAGTGTTTTTCGTCTGTGCTACGTCTGCACATAATTTACCATGAAGTTATCTGTGACCACAAAGTTTGACCAAAACTGTTGAACCGTGCGTGGCTCGTGACTCCACCACTCTCCCATCATCGTTTCCATCAAAAACACAATGACCAGATAAGAAATCCAATTAAGTCGGCGCTGTGCGGTCTTATTTCCCTTCATTTCATACATGTCTATAAACAATAAGCCATCAAGAATGTAATCCATTTCTGTCACAGATATGCAAATACTCTATTATTAGAGGGGACAGAACGGCAACAAGACGAAGGAGTTTTTATCAGCAGAGATCACAACTGGGGTTCCACCACAGAGAGGGACTGGCGGCATTTACTCCATGAAACCTCATTTCTGTTTGTGTGAAATGGAAACGATAGGCCTTTGATGCTTCCTGTTTGAGTGGTGTGTGCTGTGACTGATAAAACACACAAGTAGCTGCTGTAGCCTCTTGGGTGGAGAAGTGGAGAAGAATACGTCTGTATGAAGAGTATGAAGTCTCCACGTTGAAACGTTTTGGGGGTCCCACCCAAAGAGACCCGATGTGTCGGGATGCTCCTTCCTGCCTGGGTAAACAAAGCAAATATTTTATTCTGTTTTCAAAAGTTGAAACAACTTCCCAAAGTCTTTATGAATTATATTTTAAACGTAATGGTCAAAACACCTCAGAAATGACAAAGTACTTCATGGTCTCAAAACTTTACTGATGAGCGTCAACAAACACAAGTTTTATCTTTGGAGGGTCCTTCATTCGAGAGCCTGGAGTCAAATTAATAATCTGTCAGCTTTGTCAGTAGGATTGTTTTTTTGTTTTTTTTTAACAACAAACCTCAGGATTAGACCCAACCACAACGATGAGCAAAGTCCTGCAGTGCACTTTATCATTCCTGTTTGGAGAGTCTGTCACAACTGAAACAACAGAGCACACGTTTGTTTTTTCTGTGTTTGGTTGTTTTTTTGTTTTTTTTTTAAGGAGACACTTGATAAATGTTTCTACTTTGTATTTACACTAAAAAACATAAGATTAAGAACCGCTTAGTGCTTCAAACCAGTATAATCAACATTATGTCTTTTTTATGAGGACTCCATAAATCGGATGGCTGTCATGAATACAATATGTTGTTTGTAATGACAAGCTTTTTAGCTTTTCTCACAGGAATACTAAAACACCTTTTTTAGTTTTCAAATACATCTAAAAGGTAGGAATTCTTTGTTTCATCAATTTTGAAAAGTCAAAAACTGCATAAATGCCTGCTCTGTCCATTTAAGCAGGTTGTTTTCGAAGTCGGTTTAGTCTGGTATTCACTTAAAGCTCTTGGGATTTTTAACATGAAATAGTTGCTCATAAAAGACAAATTCAGACAACCTTTGAAAGCAGAAAATAGAAATAATAAAAGTAGCAAAAAATAATCATTATTTACAACTACAAACCTGGCATCAGTATCATGAATGTGGTGCCGAATGTTCAGCACCACATGGAATAATAATCAATAAAAATAAAACAAATGATGCCCACAAATGAATAGTTTCACTCACATATTTCATGGCTCGTGGTTTTGTTTTAAATCCCGTACTAATTACACTGAATGTCATCCTGCAAAGCCAATAATGGATGGTGGTGTGATCGGGGCTTTTAAAAAAGCCTTTAAAGGGAATCCTTTTAAGCTTTTTCGCATCACTTCTTAATTACAAAGCAGCAGAACACATTTAATCCCTTCTTGATCAACAGGAGCATAAACTGTGAATAAAGGAGACTTCTTAAAGGAAATCCTTTTTTTTTTTACTTCAGCTATTTGAAAAATTAGTTTACAATTACAATTGCATCATAAAGGCATCAAAACACCATGTTCAGCAACAAGCTGATTGGTTGGTTTGGACGGGTTTTCCTGCAGGGCTGGAAGTCCTCCGGCACAAATAACATTCGTAAACTGAGTACATGACTAACAGCTGGTCTGCAGCATTATATGTAAAGGACACACATTTGAGAAACCACATATGTCCATAAATAAAAAGCTTCCCACTAAAACACCTCAGTTGCTTGTCACAGTGAAATAATGCGAAAATCAGACACAACCTAAATATAAACAAGGATTAATCATTTTGATCAGGGATGCGGTGTTTTCCTTGCAACAAAAGAATAAACTTAATACAAACTTTTGGAAGACACATCAAAGTACAGACAACACATTCAACAAAATGTACAAATATTTCAGTTCTGCTGTTCAAAAAAAAAAGAAAAAAGATGGTCTGAATGTGACAGTCTTAATCAAGACAAATCAAGTTTATTTATATATCGCATTTAGAACCAAGGTGCTTCACAAAACAAAGATATCAGCCAGGTGATGTCGGCTAGGCTCGATTTAAGTTTTCCCTTTAAATGTGGACAAAGTGGTGTTTGGTTAACATTCAAGAGCACATCATATTAGGAAAAGGTAATCCTTTATCGAACCCCAGAGAGGAAATTCAAGACAGTAATAATTAGTATTAATGCATTAATGCGCATGCATTAGATGAAGGGTTTCATTTACATTTTAAAGTATTAAAAGAGATGTAATCATTAATTATATTTTAGCTTAGATTAATTACATCAGAGCTGTAATTTATCTTCAACCAGAAACAAAATCAGTTCTGAAAACTAATCACATCTCCTTGGAAGTTGTTGGGGCTGCTTGTTAAAGACCCGTCCACACGGGATGAACCTTAAAGCATGAAGACACACAGGAGAGAGACTCCACAGCTGTTTTCAGAGCTCTGAGATTTCGTTTACTTGAAAAAGCTGGTGTATTTTACTAAAATGTTCACCCAGGACAGAAAGGTTAACAACAGGCTTCTCCGGCACCAAAAGTCAAAAGAAATTACGCCTCTATGTCTCGGGCCATCTCTACATCTAAACCAAACAAACAGATCAAAATCCACATCACTTCCACCCCCCTCCTCTAACTCCTGGCCTGCCCCAGCAAGATGATTGGCAGGCAACTTGGGTCCTTGGGTCGCCCTCATGTGTGGACTCCAGGAAACCAGGCAGTACAACGTTCTTTGTCTTGGATGTCTTTTTGAAGTCTGGCTGTACATTAAAACTGTCGTTATTGCTAAAATGTTAAATTAAGTTTCTTAAAAATGAGCAAACGAAGGAATAAATGTGTGGTGTTGATTTCCATCACTTCTAAGTCACTAGTAGGTGTCATTATTGCAGTGATAGAAAATATTTTAAACCTATTTGTGGTACTAAAATTTTTTCCCACAAGAAAAACAATGAAACCATAAGTTCTCTTTACTACATTTAATGTAGTAATATAATGTTTAATAAAAGTGAAGATGATTACATCATGTTCACCTCCATAACAAATGGGTTTCTACTGTTTTGGTACACTCAGTTCTTCACACAGTAACACGTTGAAGACTTTTACACATTAAGCTTGAAAGTCCCTAAAGATTTAAGTTTTGATACTGAAACACGGTCCTGTGGGAACGTCACACCAGCCATCGATCAGCGTTGCTGGTTTTTATTTGGCTGGGAGCCTGGCTCATTAAAAACAACATGAAAGCCAGCGTTAACCCTCAGAAGTTGTCATTAGGCAGAGTTAGACTCGAGCTCCCAGTGTGGCAGGACGCATCGTCAGAGGAAACGCTGTGAAGGGCCACGTATAACGCTAAAGTGGTTTTGAGGATGAGGTCATAGCAACCTCACCAAACACAGTCCGACCATAATTCTATAGTTTATTCAGTAATTCTGACAAAATGTCAGTGGGCAAAATAATACTTTTAGAAGGCTTTCTATACACAACATCACCATTAAGTTCAGCTAAAATGCCTTTTTTTTTGGCAGGGGGGATTTCTCAACCCAGAAGGAGAGATTTTTACCATTTGGTCTGATACTGAGAATTAGCAGCACCGTTTACGTGCGTGTGCATGTCACATTATGTCACTTTTTTCTTGCAACAATATTCATATCTGACAGTGTGTCAGCTGTCACAGCTGCAACTTCGTCTCCATGAAAATCAGCATTATTAACCAAACATGAAAACATGTTTTAAACTCATTCAGTATGTTAGCGAGGATAGATTTGAATACACATTGAGAGATATTTGCTTTTAAGGAGATAAAATCTTTATTGAATTTTATTCCTTTGTACTGGAAGGTTTTGATGAAAACAAGCCTGTCAATAAAGTGCCCTTGAGAATGAAAAGATGTTGCTGAGAGCTCGTCTGTCCCTCATCATGAAGAAAAAACAGGCAAAGGACTAGAGAAGTCAGTAACATGAATGTTTTTGGAGACTTTAGAAAAAGGGTTTTAATCTGCCTTTTTAGGCACGCTGAGTTTGGAACCATTAAATAAAAAATGATGCCTAATGCTATATACATTATATATATATATTACAACTCACGAAGAGAAATAAAATCCAGAGACAGTCATTATTGTTCATATTTATTTCATCAAATGCAGATCATGTTCAGGTTGTCTGGTTGTACAATAAATACAGGAAACATTTTAAGAGGCCTTATATGTTCTAAGTGATTACTACAACATTAAATTTGACTAACTGGGCTGAGTCAGTTAAAATACTGTAAAAACTGCAAATCTTTTCTTTAATCATCTATTCTTTAGCAGTAAAGCTGCTTCTACGTTACTTTGATGCTTTTAGATTTGAAAATCCAACAATGAAAAAAGACAAACTTTTATAAAATCCCTTTCACTGGGTATTGTGATTTTTTTTTTTTTTTAATATGAGAAAAAGTTTGGTAAGCCCTGCTTGAAACAAATTAAGACGCCTCTCTGAACATGTCTATAATCATAATATCTGATAAAGTAATGATTTGCTGCTTTTTGTAAACAGGCCACGTGAATTTTCCAAAGAAACAACCTCAGAGGCCAAAGCTGAAATCACTTACTCCAGCTGTGATGCCCACTGAGGAAATAGCACCATGTTCACCGATATGAAGTGGAGCACTGAAGAAACATTTCCTAGTGTCCAAGTTTTGGTCAAAGCTCCTGCAAATCTGGTCCCTGATGTTCCGCATTTTGCTCAAAGACATTTCTCCGTGTTTGGAAAAAGAAAATGGTTGCAGTGCTTCATGAACTGTAATCTGATGGGTCAGTCAGGTTACACATCATGTTACAGTGAGCTGAAACTTTTCAAGGGCAGGTCGCATACACGCTCAGGCATGCACGCAGACACTAACGGTCTCTTTGGCTCGGCACAGCGGGCGTGTTTTTACATGTTCCAGCCCAGTCCGATGTGTGTGGCCAGCAGGTAGCACATGGCGATCATACATGTCATTATCATCATGGGGAATCCTAACCTGTGAGGAGCAAGAAAATGGAAAATTAGCTGATGTAGAATCCCACTTCTGGTGAGAGACATGCACCGAGACGTCACTTGATCCACTCATGACCTGCAGTGTTCAAGTCACATGAGATGTAACTGGGAAGATGAAAGAAGGTCAAAGGTCACCACTGTCTTCTGATGAGCACGCTAAGCAACATCTCAAGTTGGGATCTCAAAATCACACGTCATCTTCAGACCAAATGATTTCTTTGTTTTGTTTCCAAAGTCACTTCCTTTTTTTTTTTTTTTTTTGAGACTTGGATGAACTCCAAAGTCTTTTCAGTCTTTTATTCAGACGCTAGTAATTTATCAATATGGTGATTATCTCGATCAATCACTTAATTGTTTAAGCCGTGTTTTTTTTGTTTGTTTGTTTGTTTGTTTGTTTTGTTACAAACATTAATCTCCAGTCTAGAGTAGGTCTTCAGAACGTCAGGAAAAGTAAACAAATAAATAGACAAACTTATTTTTTTTATACTAAAGAGACACTTGAACCAGTTTTATCAAACAGTAACGCTGACATTGTTGAACCTGCCCACAGCTTCAGCTTCCAAATTTAATACAAATCCAGGACGTGGAGTGATTTTTGTTTGAATTACAATTATAGTTGTTTCCAGGCACATTTAATCTGCAAAAAGTCTATAGATCACCACAGCAACCGTTGCAGTGCTGAAGACCTGCTGATTTTTCCTATTTTTGGTGTAAGTGGTGGCAGAGGGCACCATCAAACAGGCTGAACTCCATCCGACTGCAGCAGGAAACTTGAAATAGCTTCTCAGTTAAGAGTTAAAACTGTGAGATGCTCAGTTTAAACTAATAATAACAATAAAATGAACAATAAGAGGAGAAGAAAAGATCAAGACAAAGGCAGTTGCCCGTTTAATTATATTGCTTTTTTTTGTCTCCCTTCATCACTGTCTCACTGTCAGTGGAAGCGTAGACGTGTTCGATAAGCTTTTAAACTCAGCTGTGGGCTTCTACTTTACTCGATTGTCTTTAAATTTGTGGGGTGGGTGTAATTAGAGATTGTAATTATCGCCATTTTTAATTATTTCACTCTACGCCCTGATGTCAGGGATGTTATCTTATTGTTCCTGTTAATATCTAATGATTTTTTTTTTTAAATGTAAAGAGGTTATCTGGAGGTGCATTTCAAGGTTCATCTGTCTTAGATGTGCAAAGATTTAAAAAAAAAAAAACTGGTGAAGACAAACAAACTACTTTTCAGTTTGTAACTTTTTGACTTGAATGTTTTACGCGTCATTTCTTTGTCTCCAGTCTAACTTTCTTTCACATTTTCTTTCATCCTTTTTAAAGATAACTTTCTTTTTAAAGATCATTTCATTAGCAGTCTTCACGGTACCATTGTACTTGTGCTACCAATTTGCAAACTGGCCAAATTTACTGTATATTTAATATTTTCACTGTAGGTTTTACAGAACACTACATAACGTCTTCCTTTATATTTCATATTACGTACATGCTCTTAATTTACATTATGCAGTGCTTTTTGCTTCTGACTGTGGATCGAACCACTTTCCTTCTAGATAGGGAGCAACCTTAACCTCGACTTTAAATTTACACTTTACTTTGAGCTTGATTGTTGTTAGCTATTCCTGTGCAGGAAATGAAGGAACACAACATGATCATGATTATTGTTACTTTGTCTTCTGTAAATTGGATCTTTTATGTGTCATACCATTATCCAGAATAGGAAGTGAGTCAAAAAAAATGAACTTTTAAGCATGTAGCAGAGTTCCTGAAGCAGTTTGTCCATGAATAGGCGTACTTGTAGTTCACCATGTGACACAGCTTCCATCCTCACTTGTCTTGTTTTACTGTCAACACTGTTTCTTTTTCTTTTCATAATGCTATTTGCTTTTCTTTGTGCTATTTGACCTTTTGCAATTTCAGTAAAAGGACTGCAGAGTTTACCCCATGAGCTGCAAACCAAATTATTGCAAAGAAGTGTCTTCTTGTGATGCATGGCGTGACACTATCCTGAGCCCCACGGGCTAAGCATTGTTTCCCTCAAAGGAAGGTCAGAGCTGCAGAGACCCGGCAGAGCTGGGAGGACACGTCAGCCTGCAGGTTAAGACGTGTCATCCTGCTCTTTATGCACGCTGCTGCTCAGAGACATGGTCAGTGAAACTGTATAGCGAAATATGAAATCTTTTTGAGTTTGACAATATATATATATATATATATATATATATATATATATATATATATATATTTCCACATCTTAGTCTGATGCCTCAGATCCTCCTATCTTCATTATGGAACAGTAAGGATTGTTGCCGCAATAGTAGCAGATTTTTATTCCTGAGGTAGCATACGTCATCTAACATGTGCCTGAGATGATTCCAGCACTGCAGATGGTTTCTCATTTGGATGAATACCATGTCCTATATGAGCACATGGCTGCTCCGAGGGCCCGGGATCCGTTTGCCTCGAGTCTATGACACAGATCAGGTTTGGAGGCCAAAAACTCCAACACATGTATACTTAGCATGCTGGGATTTAACGTGTCAAAGCGGCACAAGCATCTATAAACTCTAGAGTCTCAATGGAAACTGAAAGGGAATCATAATGTTAACACAACTACTTGATCATGTGCTGCTTGTTGATGTAAAGGAGTCATGTGAGATGAGAGGATGAGTCCACGACCGACTCAACAGAACAAGTGATGAAATGCAGAATATAATCATAAAACCATGGACCTTACAGGAATTGATCTATTTTTATTATTATCAAAAATTATATAACATGTTTATACTCTTTTTGTTTTACTCTTTCTGACATAAAATATCATAAATACTATTTCAGGGCTTTTACACCTTTAGTTTGGTTCTACAGCAAAGTAAATAGTGAAATAAAATAATAAAATATTTAGTTTCATCTACACGCTTTACAAGTAGTTTTTACTTATATTTTTCAATCTTATAAACATTACGTTTAACTGAAACCAATTAAACATATAAACAGTTGAAACCAAGAACGTTTTTTTTCATATTTAGAAAAAGCTTGCTAGCCACATATTTAAAAAAAAATAGAGTGAGGCAATGAAAGGCAACATAAATGTTGCAAAAATGACTCTTTTAGTCTTTATTGATATAATTATTTGTTTACAGATGGGTGAATTTTTAATATTCATTTAAAATGCATTTAGAAATGTCAAATTATTGCTTGAACTGAAAATAAATGGATGTTAGTGAAGCACTTAAGCTCATGAATAATGATTTTGATACAGGGTTGTGGTGCTTTTAAATTGAAACCAAGTCAAACTTTGAGTGCCGTCAAGTGAAATGAACCGGACGAGAAGGTCAAAGTAATTGTCATTTTTACTTGTAAATGAAAGGAAATGTTGCAATTAACTTCATATTTACACACTTAATGGAAAATCTGGAAACAACTAGAAAAACCAAATTGATGGAAAGAATTTCACTGATGCTAACAGCTGCCTTTTCTTTTCTTTTTTTAGCTTTTATTAAACTTTTGATTTCACCATGTAATTCAGGCTCAGAATTGCTGTCATGAACATTATGATTTAGGATGTTTATAATCAAAAAAAGTAAAAGTGCATAAATTAATTTCAATCAAAAGCCTGTTGTCAACATCTGTGATCTAGTCTGGACATGCAGAAGTCCCCACAGCAGTCACAGAACAGGTAACCTCACGTAACAGATGTCCCTCTTGTGGTAGGGACATGTTTATGTCTTTTCTTTTGTTTCACTTGGTCTCTTCTTCTAGACGAATTATGTCCAGCCCTTTGTGCATAGTAAGTCTGTCATCCTTTTAACTCCAAATCCTCTAAAGCTCTCAATAATGAACATTTTTCTCAGGTACAACAGTGACACGTGTGATATGATCTTCCTCTCAGTAAAATAAGGGTTAAAAAAAATAATAATAATAAAACAAGACTTTCAAAGCTGTTCAGAGAATGCTTAGTTACGTCTTAAATGAATTTGTTAGTCTGCTGTAGTGCGTTGTATCACATGTGCAGTTTGCAAATAGCTGGAGAGTTACTGCTTTAAATTCTCATTTTTGCACAGTATCATTGATTATAAAACCAAAGAAGCAACAGCAGAGGCCTTTTTTTCTAACTAGGGATCCATCAACTTTGCTGATTAAAATGATCTTTGGTTCGGGGTCGGGCTGCCGCAGTCTTTAAGGTGTCCAGCACTGTTGATGGAGAGTCAGTGGTTGCATTAATATAATTTTCTCAATAATGTTGAAGCAGAGTTAACTCTGCAATTTTTAAATAAAGGAACTATATGTAAAACAGGTGACGTGAATTTTGTGAGGTCAAAGTCTTGATATAAAGCACTAGCATGAGCATAAAATGTAAGTCTGTTTAAGATGAGTGGTGGAGGAAACCCTGACTGTTATCAGAGAAGCTGAAGTCAGCTTTACACAAGGAAATCCTCCTCAGCTGAGCAACACGCCCCATCAGAAACTCAGCGTGAAGGAACAGAGGGCACATGACGACGCCGCAACAGCAGAGGGCCGGCGTTATCCGAAAGTCTACCCCGTGGTCTCGCTGGCTTTACACAAACTCAAGCGGTGCACTTCTGTGAGGCAGAGCAGCATGAACTGTTCTTCACAGCAACAGCTGATGAACTATGATTAATACAACACGTGAACCGTTTTGTTTCTGCAAGGAAAGATTAATTGTATGACAATGTGTTACAAAAAGGAAGATGCAAAATGTGTAAGGAAACGACACGAGAACCCTCTGCTTATATATCATATTCTTTATGTTGTCCAAATGCAGGAGACCAGAGGACGTGGCAGGAGAACCAAGCACAAGCTGTTTATTTAAACAAAAGTTGCTAAAGAAAGTCATCCAGAACCAAAACTAAATCAAACGGCAAATGGAGACTGACATAAGTAGAAAAGACGGGTATAAATATGATGGAATAGCAGAAAAAGAAAAATCAAGACCATTCAAGGAAAACACAGACGTCGAACACAAGAAACCACCTCAGCAAGACAACAGAACATAAAAGAGTAAAGCAAGAAACACGGGAAAACCCAAATCTACTAAAACCCTGCATCATGACTGAAAGGTTGAACTACTCCTCCACTAATCAGAGCAAAGATTTGCTTAACAAAACAAAATGAAACAGAAAGTAAATAAATGCACCGCCACACACTTCTAGCGGGTTATACAGAAAACTGGACTTTGTGCTGTTATTTTAGTGTCCGATTAGTGACCAATCTGGATCTTAACAAATTTCAATCACCATCAAAGGAAGAATTTGGTAGGACGTTTTATGGACTGATATGTCCAGCGTTGGACTTTCTAGATGAAAGGACTGCAGATATGTCTGGTTTCATCCAAAATTCCTCAAAAACAAAATGATTTTCAAGCTCGGAGGTGGAGGAGTCCCGTTGTAAGGATGTTTAGCAGCTTCAGGGAGATGCAACAACATCCTTGCAGACGATGTCAGTCGGAGTGGATAATGTAATTAATGTATTTATCCATCTGGAATGATTGTGTCCACAGCTATGATTGGTGCTGTCCACAAACAGTAGAAGCAATAAGGAGAGGGTTGTATTTCCTGATACAGAACAAAAAACCATGGTCATAGTTCACACTGCAATTAAGGGTGAGCGTTTGCAAAAGTGCGTACTCCGCCAGTCTGGAGTTATAGCACATCAAGAGCAGATGCTTTCACCAAGATCTCTGGGTCAATGGTTTGAGTAACAGCAGAGAATATAAGGACCCACAGGTATGAAAGACACAACGGGGGCCATACCAGCCTACTGCTGAGCTATTCAGAGCCATTCATTTGCCTTTGTGATGGCCATCAAAAAGGCATTCATGTCCCCGTGGGCTACTCCAGCCCCTCAGATCAACCACCTGATGCACCACTAGTTAGTCCCAGCTGTCTGGAGTGCCACACAGACTCCTCTCCCTTGTACCTGTCTCTCTGAACAGCTGTGACCCTCGCAACAGACAGCCAATTACAGGCAGCGCTTCAGCCAAGAGCAACGCTGCTATCCAGTCAGTGTAAACATAGCTGCAGCAGGGCAAAGCAGAGCTGACAGGCTGCAACTGTTTCTATCAGTTTCAATGAGATCCCGTGCAGAAGGGCCTGACGAGGAATTTTTTTCCAACATAATTTCAAAATAATTAACTGTGAAGTAAGACAATTTCCACAGATTATTTAATTGATTTTACTGGCTCTCCAAGGCAAATTGGCTTGTGGAGTTTACATTTATCTGTCCAAAGGTTGTCCCGCTTTCAACCAATAACAGTCAGGTGTTACTTGTAACTATACAGTTGGTATTCCTGCAGCAACAGCGATCATACTCTGTCACCACCTCCGGTGAAAATATTTACTGATCTCTGATGTGTATTTATTAACTATAACAGTTTAATGTAGGTAAAAGTTTAAAGTAAGTACTGCCTGCCTCGAAGTGCGTGATCCAAATCTGTCACATAGTCTCACACTAAATGGTACTTCTGTGTCTTTTTCTAGTATCACACAGAGTACATTCAGCAGTCCCATAATTCAAACAACTATGCCATTTCCAGGATGGTCTAATCAGACTCATATTCATCGTATTTTCAACATTACTGACCACTTCTGCTTCTCCAGCAAGCAAATTGTGCCTGACGGTTACGTCAGCAGAATGGAAATTATCTATGAGCAGATGGAAACTGGGGAGATTATTTTGTATCCAGCCTGAAATATAATGACTTTTTCAACATTTTTCTTTTTTATGCAACCACCAACCAGCTCTCAAATCAAGTTCTCTGTGAGAGTTTCCCTCAGTATCAATTATATTGGCCGCACAGGTTGTCTGTTAAAGCTTTTTTCTGACTCACTGCAGAGTTTCCTGTTAGCCATGAAAATACTTAGTTACAGTCAGACTTCCTCCAAACTCGCACTTCTCAGCGCCTTTACTCACTGACACAAATTAAAATCACTTGTCAGACTAAATAGACACTGTGTTGTTGTTTCACACTTATTTAATCAACCACTAAACGCTCTTCCTGCCACAGGATTTAAATAACTGTGAAAAGACTCTGAAGCATGGGTATTTGCCTCTGATTTGTAAAACATTTGTTGCAAAGCCACAAATACTCATTATTGGCATTTCCCACCCCAACATATGACAGACATTAATGTGTAAGTACCCCCTGTGGCAGAGCAGTCCATGTTGAAGCATTCTCAGAAAGGGCCAAGTGTGACATTAGCCCAGCAGACATACTAAAAACAAAGCAGCTTTCAGACATGCCGGTTATGACCTCTCGCTGCCACTGGACTGCTTGCAGATCTAGAAGTTATGTGTAAGTGTTAAAAGAGGAAAGACTTACTTGAAGAACTCCACAAACGAAAAGCCATATCCATGCTGCTCAGCGATTCCTGCACAAACAACGTTGGCTGATGCTCCTATCAATGTGCCATTTCCTAAAAACAAAAGACATGAAAAAATGGCTGAAAGAAAGGTGTGCAGCTTTTGAAATGATTCATCCTTAACAAGAAAGCATCTGTTCCCCTAACAGTTTGAAGTCCCTTCAAAATAAAAGCACTAAAACATCTGAAATAGTTTACACAAATGTATTTTAGACATCCCAGCAGCTACATTTGTTTCTCTCCTCTTATTTTGGAGTTTGGTCAACCTCAGTTCCTTTGTTCAACTTCTTTCCAAACATCTCAGCCCCCCCTTGAGAGAGAAATCAAGGCACAAGCCATGAAAATAAATGAGACATCATGAGCTGCCAATTTACACTCACGGCAATTTGATAAACACTCAAAGCATTTAAAGTGGTTTGTCCACTTTACAAATTATAAACCATATTAACACCTCCATAAGGGATACACATGTGCATCGAGAGCACAGATAGGAAGCAGGAGTGAGAAATCAGGAAATGGAAACAGCCATTTTCCTTCTTTGTATCCCCATAAATAGGAAAAAGCAGATATAGATAATGGATGGGAAAATGGATTGTTTTAATGTATTGCTGGCTTTTGACAGTCATCTAGCTGTCGGTGTGGGAGGGAGGCATCATCGTCTTACTGCTGATCGATAAAACTCAGTCAGAGGGGAGTTGATTAAACTGAAACACTTTGACAGTTCCTCACTTTTTGTGTCCTTCCAGCTCAAACAAAGCCACAGACTGCTGAAGGGCCAAATGCTGATCTGCAGTAGAGGTTTTATGAGGTATATGTTCAGGTCCTTGGAGCAACTCTCACAAAAAAAAAGTCAGCCTGACTCCCCCGAGGAGCAGCACAGCTGTTGATATTTTGTCTGTCACCCAGAGCGTAGAGGCAGTCGAGAAAGATCCTCACCTTTCAGGCAAGGATTGTCTGTAAAGTCCCTGATGTGGGTAAGGACTTGTACAGAAACGTCTTTCACTCTATCAGCATTAAAGTGCACTAGGGTGAGAATCGAGACTCACCACCGAGACAAGCCCCCATGGCCAGGGCAAAGATGAGAGGCTTCACTGGCAGGTTCACGTCTGCATCCTTACTCAGGTTGATGAGAACTGGAATCTGTGATGAAGACAGATTTACATTTCAAACAGGACATGCAGAAGGACATGAGTCACACTTTGTCACTGTTTTGGCAAAACCACGTCCACTCATTTGTGTCTTAGCAGTTTTTATTTCTTTATTATGAATAATAATAAAACCACTTCTTTCCAATGCAAATTCATATTCAACATATTTATAAAAAATATATTATATAGCCTTGTATCAGTCATCCTAGTTGGGAAAGCAGTTGGATACTGCATATACACATTTATTTGGCATCTTACAACCATCTGCTGATGCTATTTATATATTAACCTGGTTATTTTTGTATAATAATAAAATCTACTTCGGCTCTAGCACAAATTCAGCAAACTGAATTAGAGAGCAGAATCACTTCTCTCATGAAAATGTTAAATTGATGAGTAGGAAACAGCCTTGGTTTTTTTTTTTCATACCATAACTGTCAAAACACCAATTCTTTACTGAATAGGAAAACCAAATCTTTTCTCAGCTTCAGTCTATTGTGACAATCAGAGCATGCACCCCGTCTTATCAGCTGTGCTGTAAATTGAAAGCCGACATACTTTGAAGTTCTCGTCTTCTCAGGTGGAGCGAGGCTTGCATGGGCATAAAAATGGAGAAAAAAATGATCAAACGGACCATTTCAGAATCTTCAGACACATTGCTGGGGGTTTGAGGCTGACTAGTCAAAAATCAGATGGTTTAATTGAGCCAGCAGGTCTCAGTCTGCCATTGAAATAACATTTTTTCTTGTCTCTCTGTCAGTCTAATTGAGGACACTGGCATTCCTCTGAAACTACTGATCTCTGCATAATCTGTTCATTTCAGCAAAACAGATAACTGACAACTGAAGGGGTGCACTTAAGGCAGTTAATCAGTCATCTTCAACAAAATAATGTATGTATTACTATGTCCTCAAACCTAGACTCCCTCATAAGTCAAGTGTCATAATTACAGGCAGGTTCTTTATGTCTTCTTATAATTTGTATGAATTGTTGGATATTTTACAAAACAAATGCAAATCCAAATAATTTTTTAAAAAAAAGTATGATATGGAAAATGCAAAAAATAAAAAAAATGAAATAAAAACTGTAATTACATTCACTTTTTCAGACAGTATGAACCAAATATATTTTGTGTTCCTTTATCAGTTTCATTTCTTTTGTTAATTTGAAAGAATTTAAAAAGCAGTAGCTATGAAAGGTTGAGTCTTTGAGGAGCAAAGATGGAAAAAGGAGCTCCAATTTGTCGACAACTGCATTCGAGAACCTCTGAAACATTTAAAAACAAATATCCTCAAAAAAAGACTGAAAAGAATCATCACGATCGGGGACAAAAAGGACCATCCAGGACTTTACAACATATGCTGCTTTCAAGGCATCTTTTCCAGGGACATTCAAGGGTTTTTCAACCAGATTCTGCAAAACCACATTTTGGACATGTTATGAAGGTATGACTGAGGAAGGAGAGGGTACAGGCACTGGACCTGCCTGCCTGCCTGCACTCCTGACCTGTCTCTAATGAAGAATATGTGGAGCATGTTGAAGAGATATATAACCAGCGATAACAAGCCTGTACTGTTGCACACCTTAAGACCTCTTTGCAGGCAAAGTGGGAGAAAACACTCACTGAAAAAGCTTCTTTTCAGTGAGTGCCAAAAAGCCTTTTAAGTGTTGTGAGAAGGAATGTAAACATTACAAAGTGACAAAAAGGTTTAGTGTTGTAAGGAAATTGATGCATTAACAAACAGCAAGAAGCTGATAAAAAATTCTGCAAAGAAATAAAAGTCAAAGTAAATGTCGGAATCGCAGTGAAATAACACTGGTACTTCCTCACCATGGTGGCTGTGAAGGGGATGTTGTCAATGAGAGAGGAAGCCAGAGCCGAGACCCACATCACTAGGATGATGGCTATAGCCAGCCGCTGGTCTTCTGGCACCGCCTGAGAGGGGACAGAATTATTATTATTATTATTTTTTTAAAAAGCAGGTCATATCGCTTCACCATTTACAAGGCCTACCTCAACCAGTCACTACTTTAAATCAAACACACCAATTATAATCAATCTGTAACGCTGACCCTGTTATCAGTCTGATAACCGTCTGAGAGGATGAAGCTGTTTGATGACAGAAGCACAGGAGGGAAATCTGGGTTTTAGTCTTCACGCTCTGCCACTTCTACCCAGGTGAGATCAAGCATGGTTGTAACCCTCTTAATCTCCATCTCTACAGCAACCTGCTCAGGCCGGTTAGAGAAAACATCATCTCTTCCTCTCAACAGCTCTCTAGCTGTGTTCAGACAGGAAGAGCACGCAGGTCTGCCTGGCGTGTTGTCCACTGGCTGGGGGACACCAAGCAAGATCCAGAATAGCCCGGCACCTGTCACGCGCGATTATTAGACTCATACAGGACTACTGTCTAAACGTGAGCTGACATACCTATTACTGGTGAATTCTCAGCTAAGAGACAACTCGACCGCATGATGCTCGGGGCCAGAATATGGCTGAAGATTACCTGAGACCCCTTCGGCCGCTGGCAGGAATCAGATAAACAAAATAATTGAAACAAACTAATTGAATTCATAGCAGAGAAGAGCCAAAGGATCAATATTCATGAAATGCGATGATATGTCACCCATGCCCAATTACCAATCATGTCAGTGGCATCGCCTGAAAGATGATGGCTCAGACTTGGAATCAAAAGGAAGACTCACTTTTATCAGCAGCGCTGTTTGTTCTCCAATATAGTCGATAAGCTGCAGCTGGGCTAAAGCCTGAAAAATAAAGAGGAGCAGATCAATAGGAAAAGAAAAAAACCATGAAAGAACTGCACATATGTGGTAACTAAAAGAAAAAAGCAATTTGGCCTTTTATTCAGTAAACATAAAATGGGCAGAGACAAATCTGTTCTTGTTATTAAACCTGACACTGAGAATAAAGAGAACGCAGAGGTTTGCTTGCAAGAAATTGTGTTGCACAAATCCATAAAAAAACACTCAGAAGAAAGAAGCACCACAGCTCCCACTGTGCTCACATCACGTTCCTGTTTCTATCATTTCACTGGATGGCTCATGGGTGAAGAAATAGGTAATTACCTTCACATTGTGGGCTCAGAACCAAACTGAATTTGTTTCAATGACCAGTGTACCATCAATATCTAATATCATATCCCTGATTCTTTTTTTTTCTGTAGTAACTTGTAAACCCAAATCTATAGCCCTGAAATAAAGGCCCTAATTAATCAATGTTTTTTGCATTAGTTTTTGGTTCCTCAACCCCTCACCCCCCACAGACATAAATAAAACCAAGCTTTCTTGTAAAGCCACAAACAAGGCCTGCATGTGAATTACCTCCATCAAAACAAAGAGGCCAGCAAAGAAGAGCAGTGTGGCCCACTCCACCCGGTGCAGGATGATCTCAAAGTCCTGGATGTCAGCCAGAACCAAAAGCCAAAGTGCACCCAGGATAGCGATCCAACCTGAGAGAGAAAGAGAGAGAGAGAGTGAGAGAGAGAGAGTGAGTGAGAGAGAGAGAGAGAGAGAGAGAGAGAGAGAGAGAGAGAGAGAGAGAGAGAGAGAGAGAGAGAGACAGAGAGAGAG
>JAOWBL010060200.1:0-22275 GCA_028564865.1 Zenarchopterus dispar
TTTTGAAGAAACAGAACACTTCTGGTTCTGTCTACTGTGTGTGTGCATGCATGTGTGTGTGTTAGTGTCATGTATTTTTTTTCATTTAAATTTCAGAATGTTGCAATGAAAAGAGTTCTATTACTGATAAAAATCCCAATTATACCTAAACCAATAGGTTATGCTTTTGCATTTTGCTTGCTATAATGCTAGTGATATTATCATACGACTTAAAGGTAAACTATTATACCTTTTTTCACAGAATTAATACAGCTCTGGGCATTCTAAATGAGGTGTCTGTGACATGTATTGGTGAAAACAACACGGTTAATGTCTTTACAGCTTCTGTTTCACCTTGTATAAACTGCTTTCTTCAGACAAGCTGGTATTTCTGTGCCTGCCACTTTAAAAGCAAGTGTGCTGCTTCTCTGCTTTCCCTTCTCCTCGTTGTGTGAGCTGAAGTGGGAACAACACACCCCTCCCCACTTCCACTGAATACGTTTGCAGAGGGGACCATGGGTACCGGCTTCAGATGTATGTGTTTGATCCAGAGTCAGACACTGAGTCTGTCTGGTGCAGACTGTAAACCAAAAACAATAACCATAATTTTTATCTAGAAACCCTGTGGATGTGTAATGCTCCACAGAACTCATGATTAGCTCACATTTATAGTTTATGGCTTGGTTTAAGTCTCTCCTCATTAAAGTGTGCTGATAAGATATTCAACTAGCATGTTGATGCCGATTGAGGCAAACATCATTTACTTTACAAGGACACCACATCTGCTGCTAGCCTGTGTGCAGTGAACAAAGAAATACATCACATTAAATTAAAAAAAATAAAAAATTAGATTTTCCTCATTTTTGGATTTGCCATGAGCGGTTGAGACTGATCTCTCTTTAATATGAATTTAGATACAAATCTAGCTTTGTACTGACCAAGGTTTCCGGGGGTGTCAAGTTCAAAGTGGTGTGAGCACATGACTAGATTTTTGCCCACTACATCTGCATTATTGCATTTTTCAAAAATGAAGTTAATCCACAAAGCTCTTGGCTCATCTGTTGAAGGCAGGGAATTTTAACATTTTGCACTGGCCAGCAACTGAGCACATCCAATGCTTTCTCGTTTTGGGGCATTAAAAGTCTATGCGGATCTTTGTTTTTTTTCTGCTGTGGAACACTATTTGTTATTATAAGACATGCTGGTGTGATGTGGAAAAGGCTCAAAATCTGAATGACTCAGTTTCTCTAATTTGTCTTGACTAAAGCAGCATACTCAACACAGACAGAGCTATTTTATTAGGATGTTTTTATGGTCTGCTAAGAGATATAAAACGTTCATGCTCAAGCCTTAAAAAAGGGGAGTTTTCCACCATATGTTCCCTTTAAATTCCCTACTTTAAATTAGGTTGTAACACTGAATGTTTAATAATGAGAGACTTAATCAGTGTTCCTCCAGGCATATGATTGTGGACTCAGAAGGCTGAGGGTGAGCATGCTACCATTTTGAACTTTTGAACTCTAGTTACAGGTGAACTGAAGCCTGTCTGAGAACTTTATATGGCACATATTACCTTTAGGCTTCAAAATTACAAACTATCCCACATTTATTGACATCCCAAATTAAGTGATAGTCATTTCACATGGACTTCTATACAACTGAACTATTTGATGAGATTTTTTTCTTTTTCCCTTTTGTTTTGTTAGGGTAGGTACCATTAAGAGTTGCACTGCCATATGTCTAACACAGAATACTAATGCAGGAGAATAGGGTTTTGGGGGTCTTGTGTGGCTCCATAATTTGTAGGTCTTCGGTGTAAGCCTAACCAAGTGCTGTTTTCATAACTAAAACAAATCAAAGTTTGGGAAACCAGTCATGTTTCCTCGTCCTAACTTAGTTGTACACTTGGTACATCTTAGGACAACATCATGTTTTGGTTTTATTGTGGAAAATTTTCCAGCATTTTCCACACCCATATAATGACATGTCTTGTTACTTTTATTTTACCAGCTTGGGAAGCTCTGCACATTCAGATGCTTTAGGGGAACTGTGCGTTCAAAATCAACACAGCAGGCTCCTGACAATCATTAGTTTATGAGTTAAGAGTGACAACAGGTTGGCTGGACAGTCTGCATACAAATGAGTTGAACAAAGTTGCCATATTAAAGTAAACTCAGAGTTGAGTACAAGTCTTGTAAGAAGCGTTTTAATGATAGTGACATGCTGCTAATTCTTGGAGGATTATTTAGTTATTTCTGCTAATAATCACAACATAAGCATATATTTATTAAACTAACAAACAAAATGATCTACTACACACATGCTTTAATTCACCTGAAGATTTCGCTCCTGCCTCAGATTAAGGGATCTGTCCATAGCACACTTCAGAGAAGTCCTCTGACTTTACAGAAACTTTTAATTAAAATTGACTTACTCCATTGTACCTCATGGCTCCTGTGCTTTCACACAGCACCTTAACCGCTCTAGATGGAATTGTTTTATGGGATTGTTTTTTCATCTCCCTTTATTTTTCATCAATCATTTTGGCAACGTTGCTTTTTCCCCCAGAGCACAGTACATGCTTGGAATAATGACCATTTGTTGGGCTGACATATTCAAGCATAAACCTGAAACAATCCACTTTAGTTTGTAGATTTTGTAGACATTGTGGGATCTACAAAAAGAGAGTAGGGAAAAAAAAGCGTTCTCATCAGAAGCAAATTCATGTATTTTCTCATGAACATAAATAAATCTGAGTTATTTCTTTGTTCAGTTGCATTCTCTTCCACATTCCTCTTGTGGCCAGAATGTGGGGTTTTCAATCAAAGTTACATAATATCAATTGTTTATCAAATATCACTGTTTTAGACCACGGAAGAACAGAAAATTTATACTTTCATAACTCTAGAATCAATATAATTTTTTCCTCTTTTTGTCCTCCTTATTTTCACAGTGTATAATAATTCCCATGAAGAACAGTAATGTTATGACATTGACATAATTAGGTTTTCATTGGGCACCACAGAGAGTATGTGACTGAACTAAGAATGTGTTTTTCAACCATCAGCTTCAGACAACAAAGAAAGGAATTTACATAAACCATAAAAATTTACATAAATCTATAATCAGCCAGGTAGAGGATGTCTCCAGAGACATCTTTACAGAATATATCTCCAGAAAATGAGTTTATCCCACTTCAACCAACAACTTGGTTGTTTAACAGCATGGGCAAAACTCTCCAAGGAAGTCCTTTTCAACAGCCTGTTCTATCAACTTCTAAATGGGGAACGATCAAAACTCTTGTTCATTTTTGCTTCCACAATCACTGACAATCACATTTTCAGCTCTCCCACTTCCTCTATAGTCTATGGCATATACTCACTTTGTTATAAAGGCAAATATGTTGTCAAATGCAAAAGCTTATGTGGTAGTAGGCCCCACGTGTCTGCCGGTGGCCTATGGCATTCGACCAACACACGACAAGAGTGGCGTTGTCGGCAGGATCTAAATTGAAGTGGACGGAGACATAGAAATTGGTTACATGGTGGCTTAGACTGAAGTGGGTGTGGCATACTCTAGTAGTTATTTTTGGTAAGTGCAGAGAAGTAAAAGTAAGTTGTTTTGTTTAAAGGGCATTGTGTGTTTTGCATGTTTTGGTTTTGCCATGTTTATGTAAAAATTGCATGTTTTGTTTTGACAGTTTTTAAGTGCATGTGTTTTAACTGCTTGTCTTTTTTTTATATATCTATATGTGAAACAACTGAACACTTGTAAGTACTGTTCTATTCTAAAAACATTTTGCCATTGATACTACGAAGGAATATAAACTGCACTTTCATTTTGCCATCAGTGTTTAATTGTGCGAAGGTATTGTGAACAATACCTCAGCAGCATTTTTTTCTCTCTTCTTTTTTCCCCTTTCCCCGGCAAAAATGGACGACCAAGTGCGCGAACTCCAGGAGCTTGTGGCCCAATTAAAGGCTGATAATGAGCCGCTGCGTCGAGAACAATCTCCGTCTGTTTTAGATGCCGGTGCTGGGCCTTCAACCTCTTCTGCTGAGCCTACAGTAACTTCTGTGCCTAGTAACCCAGGTATTGACCGGTTGGTCTTTGTCCCACGTGACTGTAAATGTCCAATGTTTCGTGGCAGAACAGGCATTAGTTTGAGCAAGTGGCTAGAAGAAGCACAGGCATGTATGCGTGCTAGACATTTGTCTTCAGCCGATCAAGCATTTTTTTTGTTCGATCATTTAGAAGGGGAGGCTGGTGAGAAAATTAAATATCGTTCTGCAGCAGAGCGAACTGATCCAACCAAAATCACCGCCATTTTGCAGGATCTATATGGATGCTTGGAATCATATGTAGCATTACAGGAGGCGTTTTTCTCTCACAGGCAACAGGAAGGAGAAACACTATTGGAGTACTCCCTCGCACTTTTGTCATTAATGGACCAGGTCAAACAGCGCGCTCCAAATAATATAGTTAATTCCGAAATTTTGTTGCGTGATCAATTCGTCGAACAAGTATTGGACGGTGCACTTAGGCGAGAACTTAAACAATGTGTTCGGAACTTCCCTAATGCTACGCTGCTTGACGTCAGAGGTGAGGCCATCAGGTGGGAGCGCGAGGGTTTGCCGGCGGGTGTGCAGGGCCGAAGCAATTCTGTCCCCTCTGCCTTTGGCATGCAGTGTGTAGTGCAAGGTAGCTACCAGCGGTCAGTGAATGACCTCCCACGATCAGGAGTGGATGAAATGAGTGAGATGAAGGAGCTTTTGCGACGACAACAAGAGCAACTTGGCGAGCTGACGCAAAGTGTCACTCGGCTGCTTACTTTTCATCAGCGTGGCCGTTCGCCTCGTCTAGGTCCTATCATCTGTAACAGATGTCCCCAACCTGGCCATATAGCCAGAGACTGTGATGGACCACACGTCCCACGTCAACAGTCGGCTGCACGCAGGCCTTTTCAGCCAAGCCAGCCGTTGGAAAACTAAAGCCCCCCGGGCTGCAGAGCCACAGCTCGGGTGGGGCATTTGCCGGCTCCGAGTCTTCTTGGACAGGGTTACAAGATGCTGAGAAGCTGATTTCAACCTGTCCACATATTGACATTTGCATGGGAGGCGCCCTTGTGCCATGTCTGGTGGACACGGGATCGATGGTTTCGACAGTTACAGAAAGCTTCTTTCGGAGTAATTTCGAACCCTGGGGTGAAGAACGTCTAAAAGCCTGTCATTGGCTAGAACTCAAGGCTGCCAATGGCTTAGTCATCCCATATCTTGGCTAACTTGAGCTTGATGTTGTTCTTTGCGGGAAGACAATGCCTCGCTGTGGGGTATTGGTGGTAAGGGATCCACCCGGTCAGATGTCATCCAAGGTCCCAGGTGTCCTTGGAATGAACATCATTCGTAAATGTTATAAAGAGCTTTTTGGCCAGTATGGGCAGGATCTTTTTGGTGTAGCTTCAGCGACTGTTCCAATGCCTCTGATGGAGGCTATGTAAAAATGTCACGTCGCCAGTGCTAAACCGGCTCCCATGCACCCAGGTAAAGTTCGGGTGCGGGGAAAGTCTTGTCGGATACCTGGGGGTTCTATGAAAATGGTCACTGCCACCTGTTCAGAACAGTTCTCAGATGGCACTGTGCTGTTTGAGCCACCTGAGTCTGGTTTAACAGCGGGCCTGCTGGCATCGCCTGCCCTGGTTCATGTCGTCCGGGGTACTGCGTACATCCCAGTGGTGAATGTTGGTGAGTCGGATGTGCTGCTGTATGCCCGTACTGTCATTGGTACTTTGAACAAGGTACGAGTGGTTAGTTTGCCTTCAGGTGTTGTGGAGGTATCATCTATCACTGCCCAAGTAGATTCTCAGGCGACATCTATTCCTGCTCAGATCGAAAGGATAGATCTGTCCCACTTGCCTTCAGAAGGACGCGAACAAGCTCGGTCATTGCTAAGAAACCACCTGTCAGTCTTTGCTGTAAATGACCAAGACTTAGGCTGTACTAACCTTATATCGCACGAGATACCGCTTCTTGATGATGTACCCGTTAGGCAACGTCACCGCCGGATTCCCCCGTCTGAGTACGAGGTGGTGAAGGAGCATGTTATCCAGCTCCTCCAGGCGCAGGTTATTAGGGAAAGCTTGAGCCCCTATGCCTCGCCTATTGTATTAGTGCGTAAGAAGGATGGAACCCTGCGGTTGTGCGTGGACTATCGCCTGTTAAATTCGAAAATGCGTAAGGATGCATTTCCCCTTCCACGGATTGAGGAATCGTTGGACGCTATGACTGGTGCGTGTTGGTTCTCAACAATAGACCTTGCCAGTGGATACAATCAAGTGCCAGTTGCTGAACAGGACAGGCCCAAAACCGCGTTCTGTACCCCCTTTGGGCTATTCGAATGGAATCAGATGCCCTTTGGGCTTTGTAACTCCCCCGGAACTTTCCAGCGCCTCATGCAGCACATATTTGGAGATCAGCAGGGACAGTCCTTGTTGTTGTATTTAGATGACATTATTATTTTTTCAGCCACTGTGCAGCAGCACCTGCAGAGGCTGGGTAGTGTACTGGGGCGGCTCCAGCATGAGGGCTTGAAGGTTAAGCTTAGTAAATGTAGTTTCTTTCAGCGAGAAGTCAGCTATTTGGGTCATGTCATCTCAGACAAGGGTGTCTCCACAGACCCTGCAAAGATTGAGTGCGTAGCCAATTGGCCGATTCCGAAAACAGTAACAGAGCTGCGATCCTTTTTAGGCTTCGCTAGCTATTACCGTTGTTTCGTTGAAGGGTTTGCAAAGCTGGCAGCACCTCTGCACCGACGAGTAGCCGCGTTGATGGGAAAATCAAAAAATAAAGTGGGTAGGTGTGAGACAGAGGATTGGGGTGAGGAATGCCAGCGTAGTTTTGATGCCCTTAAGGCAAAGCTCACTAGCACACCAGTTCTCGCGTATGCTGATTTTTCACTACCCTTCATTTTAGAGGTGGACGCAAGCCATTGTGGTCTGGGGGCCGTGCTCTCTCAAGAGCAAGCTGGACAAATCTGACCCATTGCATATGCAAACCGTGGCTTGAGACCCCCAGAACGTAACATGTCGAACTATAGTTCGATGAAGTTGGAACTGTTAGCCCTTAAGTGGGCGATGGCTGACAAGTTCAGGGAATATTTGGTTGGCCATAGATGTATTGTTTATACTGACAATAATCCCTTGAGCCACTTGGCAACAGCCAAATTGGGTGCTGTTGAGCAACTTTGGGCTGCACAGCTTGCATTGTTTAACTTTGAGTTGAGATATAGATCTGGCAAAAGTAATCAAAATGCGGACGCTTTGTCCCGCCAGAAATGTCGTACTTCCCAGGAACTTGCAGAAATGCATCCGGGGTCACTTATCCCACACTCTTTGCAGGAGTTGTATGGTCTGCCAAGGCTTGAGGTGTCACAGGCAGTGGTGGCGGCGCTGCCTGGACATTTGCCCAGTGACATACATGCCCTGCAGGAAGCCACCAAGAACATGGACACCAAGGGGTGGAGAGAACCTTGAGTCTTCTGCGAGCCAGGTGTTACTGGCCCGGAATGTCCAGGGAAGTGACAGAGTGGTGCCGGCAGTGTGAACGCTGCCAGGTTGCGAAAGACTCTCACCCCCCAGCCCGTGCCTTTATGGGTCACCTTTTGGCCTCACGACCGAATGAAATCCTTGAGCTGGATTTCACCTTGCTTGAGCCATCACAAAATGGCATGGAAAATGTCCTTGTTATGACAGATGTGTTTAGTAAGTATACCCAAGCTGTTCCGACACGCGACCAACGAGCACAAACTGTGGCTCAAGTTTTGGCATCTGAATGGTTCTGTAAATTTGGGGTTCCGGCGAGAATACATTCAGACCAAGGTCGAAGCTTTGAAAGCTTGCTAATGCATCAGCTTTGTGGATTGTATGGGATTGCCAAATCGAGGACAACACCTTACCATCCATCTGGGAATGGCCAGTGCGAACGTTTTAATCGTACTTTGCATAACTTGCTTCGCACTTTGCCTGTGTCCCGAAAACATGATTGGTGTTCCTGTTTGCCGCAGCTGTTGTATGCTTATAACACCACGCCACACCAGTCTATGGGTGAAACACCATTTTGTTTGATGTTTGGCCAAGAACCAAGATTACCAGTGGACTTCTTGTTGGGTCAGGTTCCAGATCCAGTTGCTGGTGAGCTCCATGAGTGGATCTTGGAACATCAAACTCGGTTACAACTAGCATTTGACGGGGCTCAGGAACGCTTGCGGGCAGCTGCCCACCACCGGAAAGTCCAACATGATCAGCATGTTCGTGACAAGCCTTTGGAGGCTGGAACACTGGTCCTGGTGCGAAATACTGGTGTTAGAGGTCGGTGTAAGATGCAGGATTTCTGGTCATCTGTGCCACACATTGTTTTGCATGCCCCACGAGACGGAGGGTCTGTTTATACCATTGCTCCAACACAGGACCAAACCAGGACTAAACGAATCCATCGCTCTTTGATAAAAGCATTGGTGGGAGGTTCTCCTCCTTTGGAAATCTGTAATACCGGTTCTTCAGAGGGTGATCACCTAAATTCACCCGCTGGATCATTTTGTGATGGCGATTTATGGCAGGTGGTATCCGAGCGACCACTTGTGGTTGAATCTGGCGCTAATGGGTCCACGCAGACACAGGCTTCTCAGCCTGCTCTTGCAGTTGAAGCTGAGCCCGAGATGCCACTTATAGAGGCAGCTGTGGAAAGATCAGGACCATCTTCCCTTAGTGACATGGCGTACAGCGATGTGCGGAGGTCAACACGTCCCACCGCTGGTCGTCACCTGAACCTGCATCATTTGCCATGGTCAGTGTTGAACACAAAAAAAAACCTAGTGATGAAATTCCCCCTCTTTCCGGATTTTGATTAAATCTTTAAAAATTCATCGTCGGGGAGACGATGCAGGGAGGAGGGGTAGAATGTGGTAGTAGGCCCACGTGTCTGCCGGTGGCCTATGGTGTTCGACCTGCCCCTTTAAGAGGAGAGTCCCTCACCTGTATGAGCCGTTGGCCGTTTAGGAGCAGGTAACACGAGCGCCAGAACTGGCTTCTAAATCACCGTTGCACTAGTTTTTGTTGGCCTAAAGCCTGGTGATTGTGCCCGCGTTGCGTGATTTATCAACTGCTGGTGCGTGCATGGGGGATTGATTCGGGACATCTCCCGACTCGTGCGCGTTGCGCAACTCATATGTTCCGGTAAGTAATTTTACGCTTTTAAAAGATTAGTTGCGTATATATTGTCCTGGCGCTGTTTGTAGTGGCGCGGCGTCCCAAATTGGCCCCTTCCAGTGACGGGTCCTCTCGATGCGTGCAGC
This sequence comes from Zenarchopterus dispar, assembly GCA_028564865.1. NCBI lineage: Eukaryota > Metazoa > Chordata > Actinopteri > Beloniformes > Zenarchopteridae > Zenarchopterus > Zenarchopterus dispar. The sequence goes on from JAOWBL010060200.1 coordinate 9,325, forward strand.
GGTGTATTGGATTTTGGGTACGTACACCTGATCATCTGTTTTGCTGCGTATTAATGTGACTATTTATAGCTTCTCCTAAATTCTAATTTCTGTATTTAGGTTTGGAGCGAGCCTCCCCTTTTTCCGTCATCATTTCCTCCTCTTCGTGGCTGGTTATTCCCCATTCATGATTTATTTTCCCTTGTTCTTTTTATTATTTTTCCTTCACATCATTGTTTCATTGATCGTATTAATTTTGGCACTCCCATTCATTTGTCCCCTTGTCTCACATGTTTGTGCCTTTCCAATTGGGCGTTTCATTTAAAGGACTTGTATAAAGCAAATATTTGTAGTTTGTCCAAAGCTGCTGGGGTTTTGTTGGCACTGTGAATAAGATGGTTTTAAATGTGTGAAAGGAGTGAGAGAGTTTTTTTTAATTGTTTTAAAGAAATAATCTTGTTCATTAAATTAGTTTAATAAAATTGTACACTTTAATTCTTGTCTCTGCCCCTTCAAACGTACCTGCGTTGCCTTTTTTTAAAAATTTAATTTAGGTCCCTTCGGGGTGGCGTTGTCGGATAACTAGTATTGAAATTTTACGAGTTTGGCTGGGTCTTGAAGCTTTCAGCCCCTGTGTCACGACACTTATAAATGTTATAAGAGAACCTGTAGGAAAAAATAAAAATCATATGTGAGCTGAATTTTAAATCACAAAATCTAAACTGCAATTGATAAAACACTTGAGAACCTAGTGAAAGAAAAAAATGTGGACCTTTTATGTGAGAATTTAATTAACTTCAAATTTATTTATTTTGCATTTATTACAATACAAGTTGTCTTTAGGCACATTCCAGAGACCCAGGGCACAGTGTGGCCAGATGGGAAATGTAGGATTAAGTACAAGAGATATTAAAATGGTCGTATTTTGAGGGAAATTGTCCGACACCCGTCATAACCAAAATAACAAGTCAGTCAGACATGTTGATGTGCTATCGGTACTCTAGTGTTTTTAGTAGCGTCTAACTGGCACTCAGGCACCACTTTTTTTTTTTTTTTTTTTTTTAATTTTTTAAAATTTTCCTTGCTCGACTTACGAACCCGACTGGAGCGTCTCGTGGGGTGGGCACAGCGAACCATTCAGCCAATCGTCCTCGTTGTTCTGAGGCAAACGCGTCGACGTCACTCGTAGCTCACATTTAGAAAAGCACCACTGGATAGAAACTTGTCACATGGAAACATACGTCTTCCGCCTCCATGAAAACAAACAAAACAAAAACTAACAAACAAAACAAAAACAACAAACCAAAAAGAAACCTCTGGCAGACAGTTGCGCCAGGCTCATTACAGCCACAGATTTACAGAATGGTCAAACTATTGTATATTTGTGCTTTTGGGGGAATATTGAGGGCAAAATTATCGTACAAATATAACTATTGTACATCTGGCAACAATGCCAGGGCCATGAACCCTGAACACAAACAAACAAGCAAACAAACAGAAAATCAGAATTTTTACACAAATATGTTCTGCATGTAAAATCACAGGAAGAAATATTCACAAGTGTATAAAATGACAATTACACAAATACATATGACATCTGAAAGCTTATAGTCAAACTTTTTTTTTTTTAATCCCATCTGAGTACAGTTACAATTCAGTAGATACCATCCCTTGAATCTGTTGTTGCATGTATGCAATGCTCCTATCACAAAATGATGGGCCTTTGCTCTGATTTCATTTTGCTTATTTTTTAAAAATGTATACTTTGTAACATGCTTAACCAAGTTTTGTAAAACTGAAAGGGTGTTTATATTTTAATTGGCTTTACTGTGGTAAAAGTGATGTCAGATCCAGCACCTTTCTTTTTTTTTTCTTTTTTGTGCATGTGTGTGTTCTGTGACTCATTCAGGAATGCATTTAACTTCACTTCAGATCAGTAGGTGTAGATTCATTTACAACAGATCACATGCCTCATGGTTCAGATCAGATCATGGCTTTTAGGCCACGGGTTGAATCATTTTTCAGATCATTAAAGTTCTGACAACAAAAAGGGAGGCAAATATGATTTTCCTTCTCATTTTCCATGTATTTCTAAAAGCACTTCAAGCAAGCAACAGCATTCAACAGGTCAAGTGTTTGAACAATGTTATAGGATAGCTGCCATTTAAAGAATGCAAAAGATGCACCCTTGAAGTATCTTGAGGTGACTCGTGATAAACAAAGCTGAAGTGAACTGAATTGTTAGGGATGACATGTAGTTACATTTGAACACTTTCGCAATAATATTTTGTTTTCAAGAAAAAAAATAAACAGCAAAAGCATACTCAAAGAAGTGAAGTAAAACAAAAGCACAATAAAGAGACATGACACCTGCTTTGCTTACAATAAGGCTTACTTAATCAAGTTAAACCTAAATTTGAAATAAACCAGAAAAGCTACAATAAAATAAATAAAATCTTATCTTTAAGTGATTTAAGCAAGTTTCACATGCTTTTGTGCTGTAATAGACACCGTGGGATTTTGTTTCATATGCCTCTCCGTACTTGGTGTATTCATTCGCAAATCATAAATCACATATAAGTTTATTGCAGCTACCACACACACTCTCACTTCTACGTTGAAGAGATGACTCATGTCTGCAGCTGGGGACCCTTAGCTATCACCTCTGGTAGCAGAACTCTGGCTAATATGGGTTTCCCTCCAGCACTGTGCAACACACAATATGTTTAGTCAAGGCAGTTTATTAAATCATCCTTTTTATAGACCAGTGACATGGAGCTGTTGATGATGTGATATGTGTCTCTCTGGTCCCAGCTGATACTGCATAAGAAGACAGGTGAAGCTGGTGCTGTTTCCTGAATGGACGATGAGATGTGTCGCTGCCATCACATTCAAAATGAACCAATATAAGATTTGCAAAATATTGTATTCTGTTTTCATTTAGATTTTATTCAGCATCCAAACATTTTTAGAATTAGTGTTGTAAGTAGACTGACATAAATATAAAATTTACAAATACAGAAGGAAATTTGTCCCACACATCTGTGTCCTCACATCAGACTGCCTAACGTTTAAATAAAATGAAGGTTGTTTCCTAATTATTGATGTTTTGATTAAACCATAACTCTGTCTTCACATTTGTATTTTAAAATAAAGCAAAACATCAATAATCCCTGTGTTTAAATTAGCTCCTTAAAACAATTATTACACACTCTTTGCTGCAGATACACATTTGCTATCAACTTTAGAAGTGTTTGCAGTTAGAGGTAGTGGGTTCCTGTTTCACTGGACAAATTTCTTTAGTGAGTTTGAAGGATTTGTCATGTCCAAGTCCGACTGATCCAAAAGGACTCAAATTCTTTAAATCTGCTATGAAAAGATGAATAAAATAGTAAACGGGAAGAAATATAGCATTTCTTTTACCTACAGTTTCTTTCCCCTCAGTTTTAAGGTTATGATAGCCTATAAGTTAAATTAAAGTTGTTGACAGTGTTACCTTTTAGGTGAAGAGAGAATTTTAATAATCGGCTCAAGCTGAGACTGAAGGTAGTTCAGCATCTTTTGGTGTGTCATCAGGAGCCTTAGTGTCTTGCAAAGCCATGCCCTAATACACTGATTAAAATATCAAATAGGTTTTCCAGCAGCCCTGGCTTCACCCTGACACCTCTCTGGTTCTTTTTAAGCTACATCAGAAACATGTCTCCCTGACTGGACTTAGCACAGCAGAGAGTCTGGTATAGGATATCAGATAATCCCACAGCTGAGATGGACTGCATTAGTTACAGATAACATGCTTCATCTCTCAGTTTGGCACTGTGTAGCTATGACTAAGAGATAAGGGTTAGCAAGCTCTGGTGGTGGAAGCTGCCAAAATCTCTTCCCATGTGACCTCACGATGTGAGACCGTTATTCTACTGTCCTCAATAGGAGGAGGGAATGCTGTGGTAGAAGCATCAGCTGGACAAACAACAGTCTTTTGAAGTAATATTTAAATCAAATTTACTCAACATTTCCATTTACACACTAAAACCTCCAAAATTTGGCATTGTTATGGAAGTTAAGGGTTATGAAGTATTTGCGACAATTTGACTCTTTACAAAAGTCAGTAACCTTGGTTGTAGAGATGGTAACCAAAAAACCCTGACACCTCACTGAAGAGTTGGGTTATTATTCAGAGTTTGCATTTTGTAAAACCCATTTTCTTAGCGGACCATAACCCTATACAAAAACTATTGATATTTATAGTACAAGATTATTCACATTATTATCCAGACGTCATTAAGAAGTGTTTTATGACTTCTTGTGTGTGTAATCCTCACACATTATGCAAACAAGAAAAACAAGCTAATAGCTTATCTACTGTTTCAAGTATGAGCTTATGCAGTGAAGCAAACCATCAGGCTAAACCAGAAGGTGGCACCAGAAGGGAACAGCACTCACTGCAGATATAGTAAAATAGATGATGAGGATGCTGATGTTCAAGTAGAGCTCCATTAATTCTTTTTTTCTTTTTGTTCCAATGTGCTGCCATAGCTGTCTCAGCTGTCATCTGCAGTAGATGCTTCCAGCTCATGGACAGCAGCCGACTAATGAACAGAGTGCAGGACAGGAGCCCAAAAGTTCTACCGAGCAGACTGACATGCTGTGGCAGCTTTGCAGCAACATCATCAAAGTACAGAAACCCATGGCACTACAACAGACATCTCAGAGAGGAGTGGATATGTTTAAATAAGCTAAATTTATCAGTGCTGCAGAGCTGACCTCTACTCATGAAAAGCAAGCCTGCACCTCACAGTCTAAATTTTGTTTTTACAAGAACAACAACCCAATTTCTGCATTAATCTGGCTTCCAGCCAATCCTACGACAGACAGAAAAAAAGGTGCTCGCAAAAGGAAGAAACTTTGTATGATACAACTGGTGATGTTCAAACCTGTTGGATTCATGTGAGTCAGTGGAATTGGGTGAGTCCATGTGATTCTGGATCAGCAGGATGAATGTTGTGACTCCTACATTACAACTAACTTTGAAAACAGCTTGAGTAGATAGCTGAAAGCTGGTTTTCTATAATTTAAGTAATGTACAGAATTTATACAATTTTTAAATAAATCATTAACTTATTAAACAATTTGCAATTGAGGTACAAACCTAGTACCTGAGTTCACCCACACATCTGGGTGATAAATCTGGGTCTACAGTTGAAACAAAGATTGAAGTTGAAAAACTGAGATAATGTTTTCAGCCTACATTTACAGTCTACATTTCTTTTCCAAATGTAGATTTGAGATTTTAATCAAATGTCTGTGAGCACAGAGAAAAGAAAAGAAAGAGTCAGAATTGTGAGTTGTTCAGAATGCGAGTAAATGGTTCATGCAGCTGTCCAGCTGTGTGGGTAATATAAAGAAATGAACTGTACACTGCCTAAGCCTGAGAATTGTGGAACTTTAGCAATCAAGTAGTAAGGGTTACATAATTGATCAATGTAAAATGATGGATCTTAGGTTAACATTATTTTAACATTTGTATTGTTTGTGTTTTCACATGCACACATTTGTATGTGTGGTAGTAAACTTAGAAAACTTGCACGACATATGCAAGTTTTCTGTGAATGAAATTTCACATGTGTATATTTTTCCTCCTTTCATTTTCGATAGGTGTGCCCCTGTTTTGTCTGCTTTCTGTGATTTACAATTCAGTTTATGTGTGTGAGATATATTAATTTATTATAATTATTTTCACAGGGAACAACTTAAACATAGGATTTGAGATTTTTGTTGAGCAAGACAGGGGAATTATGTTAACTTGTCTACCAAGTGAATGTAATTAGAGAAAGTACCATGAAAGATATAGTCCCCCAGGGAACTCACCAGTCCTCATTGCCCTCAGGGAGCCCCTACAACTGTTTGGTTTGAAAGTACCCATTATCCCTCCAGTAAGTCCTGTGTCTGTGTCAGGAGCAAATGTTCTGCTTTCCAGAATTTGTGAAACCTGAGACTACATCCAGCCAGATTCTGTGTGTGGTTAGTAGAACTAGAAAGAAAGAACTTCCCAAAATTACAATGATCCGATTGCTTTTTTGTTGTTGTTCTAAAATCAAAAGACAAGAAAACAAAGAAAAAAGTTTGTTCACTTTGTTCCACTAAATGTTTGGGAAGATAGCCATACAACATGAACAATTTTCCTATTACATTTTTTTTAAAAAAAGAAGACTTATAGTAAGCTTCTGGAACATCAGTGCTTTCTTTTGCAGCTGCTCAGCCTCGTCCGCTGCAGTTACTGCTGCGTTTTGTGGAAGCTGACATCTTCCCCTGCAAATTGTCAACATACCAGAATAGTTATTAGTTGTGTCATCTTTATTTAGAATACACAGATTTAACAAAACCCGTCATCTGTTCAGTACTTTCATGCTTTCAGATGAATAAATAAATTCATCTTTTCTTGACCTACTTGTGCACCTGACTAGGCAATTCAGCACTCACTATACACGGATCAGTGCTGTTTGTTACACATGGCCTATTCAAAAGACTGTGTCTTGTTTCATTAATACATCTTGTCCAAGTTATGAAGCACAGAAGCTGTTCTGGAACAAACTGCAGATTAGGAAGGAAGATTTACAATGTGTTATTCATACAGTAATATACCGATCTTGTGCCAAAGTCGTGTGTGTGTTGAGACAAAGAAGGCCTAACATTAACACCAAAGTCTGACCACATGGTTTCAGACAAAGAAATGACTCAAATCCCCAGCAGGCTTTGCTTCATTTATGACACCTTGATGATATTGAATTGGCCTCTCATTGGCCATGGACCCCAAAACACAGCAAGGATCCTCACTGATGCAAGGATCCCTGCTGTCCGGCTATAAAGAGCGGCTCCTCCCTTTCTCTCTCTCTCGGTAGTTCTCACACCAACTCCAACACAGAGGTCATCTGTCCTGATCGTTGGAGCTGTGAAGGCCACAACCCCAACTTTAGTGTGACGAGCTACCAGCCAAAGGCCTGCCTCCTCCATCACCCCATTTGAAGAAGCTGTCCGATTTGCCAGGAAACAACAAGTGCAGTCTGTCTGGCCGCGTCGCTGCAACGAGTGGCCTGCAACCGTATTGAGCCCCAGATGAGCCAACGACTTGAATGCCTTCAGACCGACTTGGAGACGAAGAAAGTCCAGTGTTGTACCAATGCTACATTGTTACGATTATGCTCGCGTCATTAAAGACTCCAGGACCCAAGTGCAGAGTTTGACCAAAAACAGTTTATTCCAAGGTTTCAGTTCTCCTCACAAAGTAACAAACAAAATCCTTTCGCAACAAAGTAACAATTGAACAAACAAGCAACAGGGGCTCGGACTCGAAGCTCCTCTATACAGGCTCGCAACCAAGGAGGAGGGACGTGAGACTTGAGACCTTCATACATAGACAAAAAAACTTGTGAAATCACATACAATTAGAAATGTAACTCAATAGTGGGCAACAAGACTCAAAAGCTCGGAAACATGTGTGGCGGGGGGCAGGAGTTCACCGGGAGCACTGACATGCGGCTCAAGCCAGGTCTCGGTGTCAATCAGAGCCAATCCTCCGGCACAGGAGGACAAACAAGAGGGGCTTATAAGGCTGGCCAATTAACGGCTGAAACTAGGTGCAGGTGTGAAAGGGAGTCCCGTGCTCCCGAGGATCAACCCGCCCCTTGGCACCCTTCCACAAGGATAAAAGAGAAAGGGATCAGAACAAGATCCGCATACACTAGACTCTTTACATACCGTACATAATAAAATCAAGGCTTAAAGGAATCAGGGCATACTGGTTTTTGTGAATCCAGCCCCGCGCATTAAACTAGCGCTCACAAAACCCAGACCCACAACACTACATCTCCTCATCCTCACAGAAATGAGGAGAGAGAGAGAGAGAGCTGCTCCTCGAAAGGACCACCAGTGGAGTGTAATCATCCAGCTGTTGACCGAACCAAGAGGAACGCTGGTCTTCCAAGGACAAAGCCACCACTTCCATCACTCACAAAGTGATCCACATAAGAGGCTAATTTTATGTTGGTACAGAGAAACTCAGTTAACGCATATAACTAGTTTTATTTTGCGTGTCGCACACTAACAAGTTGGACCGCTGATCCCACCACAACTGTGTTTATTTGTTGTTGGTGCTGAAGTGTGTTCATTCATTTTAGTTTATTTGTTATTGCGTGTATATTGCTGGATCTCGTTGACATGTCTTCCCACAATAGAAAATGAACCACAACCAGAGCCCACATGTGAAGTGAGCTTCACATTGGGTGTCTCTGTGTGGGAAACATCAGAGCAGTTTAGTTTTCTAGTGTTAAGTTATTCTAGTGTTTTTTGGTTTTACTTTCTTCTCTTCCTTCTCTCATACTTTTCCTACTAACCGGCACACACACATGCACTCTTACCTCAGCTATCAGGCCTCAGATGTCCTTTGTTCTTGCTGGGTGTGATGAAATCTTGTCCATTTTGAACCACACGAGAGGCCATCACTACATCACTTCGTCTGCCATTTTGAATCATGTGAGACTTTAACACTACACAGTCTTGTCCGCCATTTTACCATTTTTACAACAATCTTGCCACACACACACACACACACACACACACGTATATAGACTGATATTTCTGTTTCATGTTTAGTTAGTTGTTTGCTTATGTGAAGTTTAGATAGAACTTTTTTAATACAGTAATAAATTCTTATTAATTTTAACTAGACGAGTTGTTTGCAGTTATTTTACACATATTTGAAATGTTTACTGGTTTTAGAGGTCTGTGCTAAGACTCCTTCCTTCACTGTTACTCTATAGCGCCACCCCTGGTCACAAGCTGGAACACAGAATAACAGCTATTTTGAGACTGACTGTGCTGTTTAGTTATTAATTCCTGAGATTCAGGTGGTGCCCAATTTTGATTTATTCATTTTGATAATTTATTTATAATTAAATGAGTAATAAGTGGTGGGGATGAAAAGCACCACCAAATCTGAGGCCATGATTCTCAGTTGTGAAAAGGATGGAATGCCCTTTTCTGCTCAAGAATGAGCTTGTGCCTCAAGTGGAGGAGCTTAAATTTCTCATGGCCTTGTTCACTACTGAGGGATGGATAGAACAGGAAATTGACAAGTGGACTGGTAACACAGCTGCAGACTCTACACCTGTCTGTTGTGGTGGAAAAAAAGTTGAGCCAAAAGACAAGACCCTTTGTTCACTGATCATTATTTCTTTTTACGCTCAAGACCATTACCCTCACATATAGTCATGAACTCTGGGTAGTGACTAAGAGAACAAGACAATGAATACAAGTGGCTTAAATGACTTTTCTCTATAGGGTGGCTGAACTCTCCCTTAGAGAAATGAGTTGTTCATCATATAGGAGGTACTTTATACCCCTCTTCTTTATTGTATTTTTTGTATATTGTTTTTTTAAACTATTCTGTTGTTTTTAAACTATTCTCTGTATTTTTTGCACAGTAGGATGGAGAGAAACATCCTTTTCGATTCTTGTGTATGTACTCACATAAATTGACAATAAAAAGCTTGAATCTTGAATGAGAACAGAGTCAGTGCTGCTCTGTGAGATGAGCCAGTAGAGGTGGTTTGGGCATCTGGTTACGATGTCTCCTGGTCATCTCCGCAGAGAGGGGGGTTTTCAGGAGAAGGCCTGCAAGCTGAATGGAAAATCAGCAACTTGTCTCTGAAAGGCTTTTTATTCTGACGTTATTTCAGAATAAAAATCTTTTCAGAGATGTGCTGTGATGTGCTGTGCTGTGAGGCTGGGGTGCAGAGCATGAGAAAATAATACGCCAGCACAAAACGTGTCCATGTCGGCCACAAGTTGCTTGGTTCAGCTATGTTCAAAATCAGTTCATTGGAGTTTATGGCAATGGTTAAAACTGACAATCAAATTTCGCTTTGAGCTGCATATAGAATTGCCACTGCTTTCATGATCTGCTTCAAATCTGCTACCTCACTGTGAGCTCTCTTCAGCCAGTTTCAACTTGCAGCATGTGCTGCTAAAAGTGAGCAGTTTCCCCAAAAAGTGTTTCCAAACACATGCATGCTCTTAAGCCACTGGAAGTGGTTCATATTTGTCATGTCTGATATTGTGTGCTATGCGTTGTAAAGTTTGTCTACAGTCTGTGACAACTAAAGGTAGCAGCACGACTAATTTATATCAGACTCTTAAATGAGTGTGTAGAGTATGTGGCATTAACTGTGGGCTTCCTAAACACCGACACTCTTAACACAACCTGGCAACTTTGACTCAGCTTTGTTTTTTATTCTTCTTTATTTTGCTTTTGCTTTTTTATGTCACAGTTTTAACCCTCTTACTTTATTTTGACTATAGGGCACTGCAGTGCCATTGAATAATCATTAAAATAATTACATTAATTAAAATGATTTAGTCTTCTGTTCTAAATAAATTTATGCTTGTATATACAATCATATTGATAATGTCTATACAGCTCTTGATATTGAGGAACTTTGCAATTTTTATACAATTTTTTAAAAATATTTATTGATATAATGTTTTTACTGTGTAAAACATGTCTCTCTTTAAAATGAGACCCCATGTCTCAATGAGACTAACCCGTTTATATAAATAAATAATCATTTAACAGTGCAGGTCCAGTACAGGATCAGGCAGTGGTGGTTTCGCTTGTGCACAATCTTTTGCAGGACACGCCAGGGTGAGCATCTCCAGGTCTGAGTGGAGCAGAGAGGTCCTGCTGCATAAGTTCTAGTCTGCTTTGAGAGTGATTTGAAATGGGAGAGTTTCTTGCAGAGAAACAAGTAAAAACAAAACAAAACAAAACAAAATATGCTTTCAGTCTGGATTCACCAAAAGTCTCTGATAAGATAGAAAAAAAGTCACTTTTTTGAAAAAAAGTTGCTGGGGGGCTAAGGAAGCCCCATCTCAAGGTTATCACTGGGCTATGTTGTATCCTCTTTGACTTGATTCTCTCTGTCCTTGTCCAGTGGAACAGAATGGTAACTCAGAACATAGAAAAGATTAACTGTAAACAGCCTCACTCCAGATGTGTTGAGGCAGAGACCATCTGCCTTAAAAAAATGTCTGCAGTCCCAGAAAAAACTCAGATTGTCAATATAATGTTTTCTCCTCACATCGGTAGTAAAGGTTCACTAATAAACACTTCAGCATCCAGACTATCAATTGTGTCAAACAGCTTCTTGAAGACTTGTTTTAGCACCTCAGACTTCTGCTTCCTGATATTATTTGAACCAGTGTGTAATATGAGGCTTTTCACTGTTTGATGTGCAGCCATTTTTGCATGATATCCTCCAACACATCTGATACCATATCCTTGGGAAAGCACAATGTTTTTGTATCTTACATCTTTCACAGCAGCATCACCAACAATCAGAGTCTCAGGTCCAGGCATCATCCTCCCTTTTAGCCCATTTACTTTCTGAGCTGTTTTTCCGTTTTACCTTGCTGTGTTAGGAGACTTTATCCAGGTCTATCCAGATCCAGAGTTCTGCTGTAGTGGCACAAATCTTTACTGGGGTGGCATACTCGTTTGGGGAGGAGGAAGCTTGTTCTTTGTTTTCCTTTGACAGCTGTCCAGATCTGTATCCTGCTAACATGAAGATGAAGATTTTGGTCTCATTGGTAGTGTAGGCCAGCCGGTCGCATCACAAATCTCACCAGACAGGGCTGGTTCTATCTTTTGGCTGTGGGATGATTTATTCTTTGGCTTTGCCCCAAGCGCATTACAGGAAATACTTGAGGATTTGTTACTAAAAGCAATGTTCTCCCATTTCCCATCAGCCTTGTTAGTGCTGATTATCTGTAGATTAGCCAGATCTTGAACACTATGTTTATGGTAAAGTTGTGTCATTGCCACACATTCCATTTATTTCCATATTTACTTCTATTTATTGGATTTTTTTCCCCAGCATGTTAATTTTCTTAAGGAGATTCTGGTATTGAGAAGTGGAGGCATCTTGCTGATGGTGTTAGCCTTAACTTCTCAGTCGCAGCTCAGGTCTCTGCTGTTTGTAGGCCACACTCACGAACACTGATAAGTTCCAAAAATGTTTTGGAAAATGGTAATATCAGCAGTAAAATAATCCCCGAGGGATTTACAAGTGTCCAGGTGGCACTGTCCATAAATTTCTTGCAATGGATAATAAGAATATAGATAAAGATTAGTGTTGTTGGAGTTTTTTGCAAGCCTGATAATTTGCTGCACTAATTCCTTTTCTTGCTTGCATTAAATCAATAAGTCCATTCCCACTACTGCTACAAGTGGCAAGATAAATGTACACTTTAAATGTGTTTAGCTGCCAATCATGTGCACTTAGTGTACTCATTAGTGCTGAAAAAGACATATCTGTCATGCTGTATTTAGTGGCTTGTAGTAAAGCTGTTTAAAGAATGTGCCTTAATGTTTAAAGTGATAGACAGTGGCATTAGTATGAGGATTGATTCACTTTAAGTGTATTAATGTGCATTATCAAGGTCTTCTTCAGTTTAGTTGCCATGTATACTGTGATTGTAAAATTGAAATTTTGTTTACTCCTAAAAAAATTCAAAAAGAACTTCTTTCAGACACCAACCACACTCTTGGCTTGTTATTTTTTACAATGTGGTTACTGTGCAAAGCGGTTCATCTGTTTACCAACTAAAGATGTACAGATGGTGAATTTCCAGCACTTATGTGGGAGATTTTCAGATGAAGCAGTTCTGAACTGAGAAATCAAACACATTCATAAAAGATCAAACTACCTAATAAGTTTACTGAAAATTAGCTTGTGTTTTATTGACCCCCCCACCTCCCCACCCCTCCTACACACAACACAAATTTCCTCGCTCACGAGAGTTGCACAGGATGCATAGACATAGGTAACTACATTCAATCAAACTGTGGGTTTATATATATACATATATATATATATAATATATACATATACATATATATATATAATATATACATATACA
>JAOWBL010060211.1:0-10549 GCA_028564865.1 Zenarchopterus dispar
ACTCCTGGCTGGGAATCGAACCAGGAACCTTCTTGCTGTGAGGCAACAGTGCTAACCACTAAGCCACCATGCTACCCGTCATAATGGGAATCCACAGGACCAATTCAGTTCTGCTTCTTCCTCAAATAGAAATAGAATAGAAATCCCGGTGTTGTGTAGAGGAAGTACTGTGGAGTTGATTTTGCACAATCTCCAGGGAATCCAGAGCCAGTTTTGTTTGCCAGTTTCTTCACATTTTTTTAGTCACCAGCTCTGATGCTGCTACTCCAACAACATCAGCCTCAGCAAGTGCAGCTAAATTTGCACTGCCACAGACCTATTGAAGAGATGCAACATCTTGATGGAAATAAATAAGCACCTACGTTTCATCAAGAAGTAAAGTTTCTCCTGTCACTACAGCAGTCAGGACAGATCTCCTCAGGTGATGAGGTGATTGTTCCCACACCAAGTGGTCTACCACTTTTCTGTACTCCACTTATCTATCACTGACCCACCTCACAATAGCAGAATCATTTTAGTCTTTCTGGAGATGATGGGACTCGAGAGTTATACAGGAAGTCAAGAGCGTTGTTCCTTTATGCTGACAGTCAAGAGTCAGACCTGCTTATAAGTAAGTTATATTATTTTCAAGAACAAATTCATAACTTAGGCGGATTAAGAGCAGAAAACGGTCATGTGTGCAGGAAACAGGCCCTGCATTGTGCAGCCGGCCAAACTATTACAACAGAGACTTCTACATGTCCTTAAGACCTGTTTTATTTTATTTTTTTATTTGATTTGATTATAAGATTAATGTATTATGGGTTATTCAGCTTTATGAAAATGTAGACATATTGTATGAACTGAAACAAAATTGTGAAGTCAAAATATTTGACAATTTTTTTAGGGAACTGTCTGTAAATCAGCATTCTGAAAGATGTGATATTCTTCCATAAAATAATCAATTAAATTAATAACTCAGTGACTGAGAGAAACTGTCAGAGTTGTTAGCTGCTCATGTAGTACGCTGCTTTACCGTGACATCTAGCCGCCCAACCGCAGAGAAGCCACATCTTAAGTTTTAACTCATTCATCATTCAAAATATAGGTTTTTGACTCCTGCATACTGAAAAGAAGTCTTATTCTGTGGATGTGCTGATTTTAAAGTAAAACACAGAGGCAACAAAAGGAAGAAGTCTATTCAGATGTATTACACAATATATGACTTAACATTTGAATAGTAGATGATTTAATGTTTGGTCTGATCATAAAACTATCAAGTCCATTTTTTTAATTTCACAAAGGACATATAATCTGAAATTTCAAACGCCGTCATCCAAATGCAACACTAGATGGCAGAAAAGACAAGTGTTTAATCAAGTCTCATGTTCGATCAAACTCACTGGAACTGGAATGATGAAAGTATGTGACACTAAATCTACACTGGCAAAGTCTCTGTGTTTGCTTTTGGAGTACCGTAAACATATGTAAATGTCCTGCAGATTTCTGACAATGCTGTCAAAGATATTTTCATGCAAGTTAAAATCTGGAAGCTGAGAGCAGACCTGCATCATCACCTGCCTTAAATATATATGCTATACAAATTTAGGTTGATGGGTCAGATAACTGTATTCCTTCAGATTTCTTAGCGCGTTTCAAATTCATGTAATCCTACTCAAACTCCTAACCATTTCTGAATTACTTATGACTAATATTTAGCCATTTCAGCCCCCGGCTCCTGCTCCACTTTTAATGCAGCTGAACTATTAAAATACTCTCCTCATCCCAAAGGCAATGTGTTATTTTTTAAATTATTGACCTACACTTCTGTGCACATTTCTTCTTCGTGCTACCCTTTTATCTGCTCGTGAAGAGACTGTACAACAAGACACCACAGGTTATTTTATGGCATAAAAACTATCATTTCTTCAGCTTTATTTAAGAAAAAAAGGGATATGTGACCATCAGCAGCTGAACAGAGCAACATTGAATGAACTGATTTACATGTCAGTATATCCATCTGCACGATTCAAACAAAGATTGTGCCTCAGAAAGTTAAAGATTTGTTTGTAATTTTTAGAAACTAAGAGGACATAATTTATTTTTTGATTGTACTGGATGTTAATAAGTTGCAGCAGCTCCTGACACAACATTTTAATTATAGTTGTTTTTTTTAATTCATTTCATTTCTTTCTTCTTTTGTTTGATATTTAATAGCTGAAAAGAGAAAGGGTAAATGTCACAATAGCTTCATAATAGTTTGAAATAATAACTTTGTTCCGTAGATGTGAATGAGCCATCAAGTTTTCAGCCTTTCATTCCTGCTTTTTGGCATCTTCTCAAAAGAAGTTGGGAACTTTCCACTGGTCTGAATCTTTATGTGATGTCGGAGTAAACCATCTTTGGTAGGCTGATGAGTCAGAGGTGAGAGGTCTCTTATGATCTGGCTTTGAAAGAAAAAATGAAATAAAAGAGGTAGATCGGTATCTAAGAACGAGACCAGAATGACCATGAACCATTTCTAAAACCTGCCATCGCTGACAAAACCTGTCAGAAACATGAATTAATACATTACATAACATTTTTAGGGAATAATTTCTTGGAGTTTGTTTGTTCCCACTAACAGTGAAATAAAAGAGCAGAATAAAAGAAACCAACTGAAAAAACGAGTAATCAAATAAAGCAACTCATTAAAAGGCAAATGTGGAATTTTTATAAAGGTTGAATTGCTTTTGATTTGCTTGTTAGTTTCGTTGTTATAAGTAATATTTTTGTGACCCTAAAAATTCCCTGCCATCCAAGTGTTTTAAAAATTGCTCAAGTTTATTTAACTAAACCTGGCTGAAGCTAATCGTCATCGTCTGTTTCCATGACATTTCCACACACTTGAACTAAGAGCTCAGTACTCCTCACATGATCATCGAAGTTGTTTTTCACTTTAAATATTTAGCTACTAAGCATCAGTCGATGACCTTACTGAGAGGTTTATGGGAAAATGTCATCTTCTATGTTTATAACAACTTACTCGTGTGTTTAAGTTTTGGGGTTAGAGTCTGTGAGACCTCAGTTTAATGTGAATCTTGGCTGATAAATGATGAATATGCTATAAAGGTGGGAACCAAACCCATGCTGAAGAGAAAAACAGTTTGAAAATAAAAGCTAAAGCAGTGGTGGGCTACTTTTCTTTCCTCATATAGGGCCAAATTTCCACCATTAGAGTTGACAAAGGGCCACACATGGGACGATTAAATTCAAACATGTTGTGGGTTTACCAGCTGATTCTGTCATAAACTTTATTTTTCTTTGAAAGTTCACCCCCAGATGAAGGATAGCTTAATTTCTCAGGCTGGTAAATGGTAAAAACAAAATTTCTCATGTTTATTCACTTGAAAAACTTTTACAGGGTTTTTTCATCTCATCAAAAGTGCTTGATTGCAAAATGAGTTGTCTTTGAGAACAGCAATAAAACACGACTTATCAAACATGCTGTCAGTCAATTAAAGGTCATTGTCCAACAAATGAGTTCAGCAGAGCTTCATGCAAAGTAACAAGTGTACTCTAAAGTTGAAAAATTGTTTATGCAAGACGTATCTGAGCACTTGATACCTTCTATCATCAGCACAGTCATTAACCACATTTATCCCCACGCGGCACCCTCCTCACCCTAAAAGATCTACCACTGAACTACAGCACAGAAGTCATTTTTGTGGCTGCAGCAAAGAAAAAAAAAAAGAAAAGACAGAAATTATTTTGATCTTTTCATGGCAGCACAGTGAACAAATGCTGAGCTTTCTCATAAAAAGAAAAAAAACATATTCAAGCAATCATCATGATGATGATGATGATGATTAATATTATTATTTTCAAACAATCATATTAAAGCAATAAAGGTGAAAATCTGGGATGATAAATCATTTTCTTTAGAGTTAACTAAAATATTTTTAAAGTGAAACATTATATAAATGATTGAATGAAAGTTGTTCTTGTCTGTCTGTTACTTTCTGTTGGAAGTGTTGTTTTTCTTTTGACTATCTGTGAATTCAGTGCGCGGCATTCCTTGTGGGCATCATTTATGTTTATGTTGATGAAATAATCTCTTATGCCTGGGGAGGAACCTTCACAAACTAAGCAGGAATTAGTGAGGTAAATAAACACATCACATGAGAGTGATGGGGGATTGATATTATAAATTGATTAAGCTCCAGTTATAAGCCTCAGAAAAGCAAGAGTTGAGGCTGCTATGAGACTCTGAGGTAATCAGACATTTAATAGTGACTATCCCAAAATAACCTGACCTTTCTGTCTGTGTAGAGTAGGAGAAAAGTCTGTAGTGGTTCTGTTTGCTGAGGAGGCATCTCTCAAAGGAGCTTCTTGTTCTTCATCTCTGCATCTCCTTGCAAAAACTCTAAATTTGCTTGTAAAATGCTTTGCTTGCTTTTGTTTTTGTTTCTGTTCCTCAGCACTGCTTTGGGGACGAGAGTTGTCCTGACTGTATTGTTGTTTATTTACTTAAAGGAAATGAAACATCTGCACCTACTGCACCAATTTTGATGTCTGTTCTCCTTTTCTTTAGAAATTAAATACTGTTATAGCATTTTTTTTTTTAATTTTAATTTTTTATTTTTTGTTGTTGATTTTATTGTCAGTGGTGTTCAGAAAATGCTGCAAATTTTGGAAGACAGCTATTAGTTATTACAATTATCAGATAATGTCTCTTCGGGGATACAAAAAGTATTTTGAATTGAAGTAAGCTGAACTGAACTGAATTGAATTGAATTGAATTGAATTGAATTGAATTGAATTGAATTGAATTGAATTGAACTGAAATGAATTGAACTGAATTGAATTGAATTGAGTTAGATCTACTTTCCTACACCTTTCTGTCACTGATTTACCAGACAAGGCAAATACATTTGTATTAAAGCTGTTAAAAAGAAGGAATGGGTCACAAACAAATATTTCTGGTATATTTTTAACACAATACGACAGCTATGGAAATGTTAAAATAGCATAAAATCAATTTGGCCATAAAAGTAGCTTGTCCTTTGTGTGGGGATGGGTATCCTTCATAGACTGTATAAGAAGAACTGGACAAAGTTAGATTAGTAGTTTCATAGTAGTTGCTTAATCCCAGGGGATTCTCGGGATTTAAATTTGAACCACAGTTTAAAGGCGCTCCAGCTGAAATTTCTGGATTTAATGCAGGTTTTCTGGGTTTTTTGTTTGTTTATAAAAAAGGCTACTCGTGGCTTTTTTTAAGTGGATAGTTGAATTGATATTATATTTAATCGAAAAATAAAAATAAATCCAATAGAGAAAATCAAAATCATATAAATCATCTGAAAGTGATCAGCTCATTAGCGTTCATGATTGATCACCTTTAAAACAGAATGCTTCAACTCACCTGCTGATGAATACCTGGATTCCTTTTCAAGTCTTGCAGCAGCAGATTTGCTAGTATACAAATGCAAAATAACAGTTTTCAGCTTTATTTAATGTTTTAACTGCATGTTTATTGATAATGTTTAAATCTTCCGGCTATGTTATGTAATAGCTGTATGGTGAAGTTTTGTCACAGACCTGCATGCAGCCGTGGCCTCCGTCTGACTGAACTGGGTTACTGTGCTGATTTCATTTCCAGGGGGAGCCACTCTGGTGTTAGGAAACATGCTTCGCTAATTACAAAAATGTCTCCTGGCATTTTCAAGAAATTGACCGAGCTCCCAGAGGGTTGCTATGAAACTTATGTTTGATCCCAGATCCATGATGTAAACAGGGATAAGCTTCAGTAAAAGTTCAAATGTATTCAGTGATCTCATACAGGCATATACATATATATGTATAGGATCACTAGATTAATAGCGATTTAATGATCTTATACATAAAACTAGATTAAATTAATAACATTTCTTTCAATTTACAAGCTTTTTTTTTTTACTATTTTTCCATCTGTCTTTCATTTTCTGCTTTTATTCCTTTCAACTTTAATCAAAAGTTAGTTATACAGAATTTAATTCTTTTAGTTATGCAGCACTTTGGTGGATAAGGTCATCTGAATATTCCCTTGCTGAATGATTTCAGGCAAAATGAGCAAACCAGTGTGAAAGACAGTGAATGAATGTGACAAGGTTAAAGTCATCTGATTTTTGTTGTGTTAATTGTAAATGCTCATGAGCTAAGAAAATGTAATAATCAAAGAAAAAATAATTTTTCAATGATTTTACCTTGCTTTTGACATTGATGCAATTTTGTTCTACCTGATTTCACTGGGCTCAGAAAATAAAAATGCTCATAAACATGAATCTCCCCATCCTATCACATGTAACAGAAATGACACTGTACACATACTGTACAGTGATAGTTACTTTAATCTGTGACCACTGCTGCATCAGTAACATTATTAGAGTACATCGCGCTACTTATATCAATTTTTTTTGTTAAACATGCAAAGAAATGTCTACATCTGACACTAAACTTGAACATCTAACACACGCTCACACATTTTTATGTAACTAAATTGTGTCATTTGTGAATGCCAAAGCTTGGTATTTACACAAAAGAAAATCTACAGTTTTTCCATATGAGCCATTAGATGCATGTAATTATATTATATGTGTATAATTACAAGAGACTTAGTTTTATGCCATGGGATCAGAGGTTTGCATTCTGACACATGAAATGCAGAGATTTTTCTGTCTTTCTGCGTCTTTTTACTTGTCTGAACCCACAATCTTCTACCTAACCCTGCAGAAAACAAAATTTGAGGACAAATAATATTGCTCTATTGAAGATATACTCATCAAGATTTCAGAATATGGCAGGTAACGTCATCAAAATCCCACACACTGAAGTTGCAACCTTTTTCAGTTCTTCCTTTCTGGTTGACGTCATAGAGAACTGCTCACAAAAAAGCTCACAGGTAAGTTGCAATAACTTTATAATTAGCTAAACAATGAACATGATGGAACAAATTATATCTACACATAATTTATGGACAGTCATCCTTTCATTGTATCTCATGACCATATTTTATGCACATCAGTGTGCTGGTTTTTATGTAGATTGTGTGTCTGCATTTTCTGCACATTGATTGTTCAATGTAGTCAAATATCTCATAGTATATATATATATATATATATATATATATATATATATATATATTTTTATGAGATAGTTCTTCAAACATGTTGATAGTCCAGTTTAGTGCAAAAGTGTATGGTTCATCTCCAGCATCACTGGATGTGATATAGATTCATTGCAGTTCCACACCTGAACGCTAGAGGGAAGCTCCAAAGGTGAGTCAATTTCAATTATTCTTCATGTTAAAATGCCCAATGTTAGAGCAGAAATAAACATAACTTTCAGCCTAGGTGAAAAAAAAAATGCTTTGGTAGCAATTGTCTGATTTCATTCTCATAACAACTCTGAGGGGGGTGATTTTTTTTTTTTTTTTTTTTTTTTTTGTACTACACTAGGAGAATTTATATAAAGCACTAAATTTATTTATCGTAATCATGCTATAGTGCTTAGTGAAGCAATCAGACATTTGCACAAACCCAGCATCTGCTAAACATGACAGAAATTTTTGATTTTACTACTGAGAACATGTTAAAAGGTATATTTTGCTGTAAAATGTCTGGTAGCAGGTCTGGAAATATTTTTGCAGGGTGCCGCTGAAGGAGCTGGTAGCAAAAGCTAACTTTGATTGACACACAGTGGAAATATACCTGTCGGCTTCCTGAGCAACATAGCTGCACCCCATACAAAGAAAAAATGGGCTTCAAAACCTTTTTTCAGAAACCAATGTGTCACATGGTCTAATGACTTATACAGTCTATGAATAAAAAGAAGTCTTGCCAAAAATGATTTCATAAGAATTACTCTCATTTAGAAAATACCGTTCAATGGAAACACTGGTCCTCCACCCAAAGTGGTATGTTGTCGCAATTTTAGAATTGTCACTTTTGTTTTGTGAAAAAGTGTACTGGAAATCCACACCATTGGCCTGAAACAAATTTCTTGTGTTTATGGACATGCTCAGCCACAGACACCCACTAGTAGGCGTAAAGGTAGAGATGTCAGTTTTGAAGCAACATAAAAGTTAACTCAGAAGATGTTGAAGTTTCAGTACCACTACTTCAGCTTGAGATCAGATGAAACCCCACTAAGGGACATGATTTGAGCATATCATGGTGGGGGGCTTCAGTCTATCCAATCTGTCACTGAGTGAGAGTTTGGACCACCCCGGACTTCTCAGTCGTTCACACAGGTAAATGAGACGAAAAGAAATGCCTACAGAAGCTCAGACTTATGAACAGTTTAGAATCACCAATCACCCTAACATGAATGTTGTGTGTGAGGAAGCTGACTTTAAAAATGCTTAACAACTATAGCAAGCTATTAAAAGGGATTTGAATGCATAATGAAAAAAATTATGTTTGTTTTTTAAACAAAGATAGTACACGATAATTAAAAAGTCCTTTGACACCATCTAGTGTGGTATTGGAGAGTTTGAAAGGAAAATGGAGCCAGTTTATAGGACTAGAAGAAAAGAAGGCATAAAGAAAATACATCAAAATTACTTCAGACAGTTCACCTTTATGTTGATTATTGTCCTTGCTTTTGTGCTGATGTAAAATACATAAATTGAGCAAATTATTTCAAGAAATCAGAAAGTGGATTTGCTAAGATTGCTCAGCAAAACATAAAATTAGATTACGATTATGGGAATTCACAAGCTTTTCCACATTCAGAAAACGTTTTATAAACCTGGAATTTCTAAGAATGAACCGGAACTAATTGAATTTTTAAAAAAAATTAAAAGACAAGTTTTAGCTGCATTTTCAGATGATTTATTACAGCTAAAGAGCCATTTTAGAGATTCAAGGATTTTGCAAGACACTTGAAGTATACCGAACAGCATAAATAAAGTAGGGAAATATTTAAATGCTTAGCTGTTACGTTGAGGGTGTAAATTGTTTGAGCACACTTGTTGTGAATATTTTCATCAGTGAAAATAAAACCAATTGACACGTGTATAATACAGAAAGGTTCTTCACAACACTGATCAAAGCAAATACATATGCAGTACCAATCATGAAACAGCCATAATAGTGAAGGGTGTTAGAGTTGTGGTAAGTTAAAATTTTTAAACATTTCTATACTATAAAAGTGCTTCTTTTTGTGTACGTATAATAGGTAACCATTAAGTTACAATAATTATGACATTGTTGACTGAAAAAAAAAAAATCACAAACTACCAACAGGCAATGGAGGGGACATTTGAATGAATCAGAATTCATACAATTGTTGCAGCAGCAGGGTTGGTCTGCAGTTACGAGTGCAGCCCTGTCCTCATCTGCTTCAGATCACCAGCTGCTTGGATCAGAGCTGCAGGCGAACTTGAACATCTTTTTTTAATGCTTCTCTGGGAAATATGTGTTACAAATAATCACCTGCACCTGAAACACTGGCTTTAAAAACTCTTTTGTCAAGCGAGACAAAACAGCCGATAAAAGTGATGTATATGTGATTTGTGAGGGTGAGGTGTATCTAGAGGACCCATCCATTGGTCTCTCTGAAGAAAACAAAACTCAGTTCTCCTCACAGTTTCATTTCAACCCTGATGGGTCATATCTGTGTGGTTTTACCACTCAGAACTCACAATTCTCATGTCGTAACAAACACACATTCTTTTTCTTTTTAATACCAAATAAAATAACAGCAAAACAGCTAATTTACAATTAAAACTGAACACTTCAACTGTTTCTTTGAAGGCAAAGTAATAAAAGGTTTTAGTGGTCAGTTTTCCATAAATAAATAAATATTCATAAATACAGAAGTTTTTGTAATATTTAGAGTGTCAATGCTAATCATCATACTAATAATAACAGGTCTTTTTAGTTTAACATACTGACAAGAGGCACTGTTACACCAACACCATACAGCTTCTACACTCTGCAGCTCCTGAATGTTATTAGTAAAGTGTCTGTTGGGGATGACTTGCTTTGACTGAATTGAGGCAGTTTCTGTCCAAATAAAACATTACACGCTTTTAAAACTTGACACTGTGCTAAAATGTCTCAGACAGACATTTTAATAGGTCCCCTGTCTTTAGAGTAGCAGCGACACCTTTCCAGGCTCTGTCCTTTTTATTTTGAGACTACTCAATGATTGACTGGTGGGTATTTGGGAATTAAACCTAAATAACTTTCAACCCTGTATTCCAAAAACATCTGAAGTGCTGTGTAAAATCGACCTGTCAACTGCAAGGCATATTCTGTAAAAGTAGCACATGTTGAAAATGACTGTTTTAATAATTGATTTTTGAGGGTGTAAAAGAGTCCCTGGAAAATCATTTCAAGGTTCTAGGACATACCTTGTATTGACTGAGGAGCGGGGTTCAGTAATTTGTTAATTTATTTTAATACTTTTAATTAGTTCAACAAACTGTTGATTGTATATATGTATATTTTTATTTGCTTGGCATTTTGGGGAATATCAATCTACCATGGTGTGTGGTATGGCTGGGGGGATAACATAATGGTGGTTCATAAAAGGCTGTCGGTTA
>JAOWBL010060222.1:0-22271 GCA_028564865.1 Zenarchopterus dispar
TGTATATATATATACATATATATATATATATATATATATACATACATACATATACACACATACATACATATATATATATACATACATATACACACATACATACATATATATATATATATATATATATATATATATATATATATATGTCCTAAAGTGTTTTAAAAGAGAGCAGATTTTACAAAACTGCCATCTGTGAATACTAAAGCAAACAGACACAGCACGGCAACAACTCACAGCGAAGCACATGAAACCAAAACCAAAGAGACAGTTTCACCACGACGCTCTTTTTACCACCACACCAAACGGGGGGGGGGGCAAACCTGCATAGGAGAAGTCTGTAAACTGAACTGGTTTAAACTAAAACAGACAACAGAGAAAAGGACAGACAGACCAGGACGAGGTAACAGTTGTATAAAAGTGCCAGTGAGTGACAGTGAAGGGTTTTATTTCTGTGCTCGACAGTGAGATGCATCCTTCTGCCACCATCTTTACGGGATAAGAGCTAAAGCAACTAAGACCTCATCCAGTGACTCCAATCACCCAAACATCACTCAAATCTGCACACGGAGGCCTGCTTGGCAGTGGGGTGAAGTTCACGTTAGATAGAAACAGCCACCGTGAAAACATGCATAAAATGAATGTAAACACAGGACAGCAAGCTGGACTAGCTGGTAGAAGAATTACCTGGATCTATTGATCGCCATTTTCTCTATATGTCTCTAAAATTGACACAAGGAAGCTTTCGCAAATTTTAGCTTAAACGTGGCGTTTAGGTCGCTTTTATAAGAGATTTACGTCTTCTGTCTCTTCTGCTGTGATGCTGTGGGTCAATTCGTGACATATTACTGTAAAACGATACGTATATAAAATCTAAAAATTATATTTTAAGGAGTAAAAGTGCTCCTTTGTGCTGCTTTAACAAAAAATGTTTAAAAAAAATCAGATGAATCTGTAGTACTATTGCTTTCTTGTGGGTTGTTGCTACATTGATTATGTTTTTTAACGCATGATTATGGGATCAGAAACACCTCATGTTGCAAAATAAAGGTCAGGTAAAAGTTTTGAGTGAAGAGCATCTTTTAACAGCAATATAGTCCTGTGTTCACATTTGATCGTTTGTCTTCAGATCCAAGTTGGAGTTATCAGAGTGGAAGCACTGAAGAGGCCAAACCAGCTAGAGAAATCTGCAGCTCAAGCTCAGGTTAAACTGGTTCGCTGGAAGGAGAAACGAGGTGAAATAATGCTACGTGTACTTACGAAGTTTTGAGAGGGAATGGTACCCTGAGTGAATGAAACACAATGACCACATTTAAACTACAGACAACAGCAGGAGTTCAGAAAAGTTAGTAAGACACTGAAACACACATAAACAGACGGAGCAGCTTTCTCTGATCCGAGTCAAACTAAGAGATCCTGTGGATTATTTTATGTCTAAACAGAGCATTTTGCTGTTCACTGTAAGAAAACATAAAGATCTTTTAAAAGGTTGTTAGACAGTTCCTGCACATAATTAATGGGTAATGTCCATGTAATCTGTGTGTTTACCTGCGTGTGAACCAGGACATCATTGAACAGTATGAACCAGTGATTGGAGAACCGGCCAGCGCTCTGTGGAGTCAGGGATCTGTTGCTGCTTTCACACACCAAACGGCGTTGCGGGAGGCGCAGGACCTCCTGGAGAACACACATGCACATTTTCTGATCACTGCGATGTAACGAGGACCCAAAAGTGGATCGGTGAGAAGTGGGGGTTATCTTGGATCGAAGTTCAGTGGTTTGATACCACGGTGTCTCCGACATGACACTGAACCACATATAGCCCTCTGTGTGTTCATCTGTGTCTGAAAAATAATATGTACTGTGTAGACTAAAGTGGTCGGTGTACGGGGCTTTGAGCAGCCCAGGACAAGAAACATTTGCACTGTGAAGGAATTCTACTTTCACATCCATCCATCCACTTCCACTTGTCTGCAGTCTAAGCAGAGAGGCCCAGACTTCCCTTTGCCCAGCTATCTCCTCCGGCTCTTTCAAGAGAAAACAGAGACGTTCTCAGGCCAGCGAACAGATATAATCTCTCCAGCAGGTCCTGGGTCACCCTCGGGGGCCTACTCCCGGTTGGACATAATCCTAAGGGAGGCTTTCAGGGAGCATCCTCCCCAGATGAACCCACTCAGCTGGCTCCTCTCCACTCTGAGTCTGTCCTGGATGACTGAACTTATAAACCTCTCCCTAGTCGAGTGTCCAGCCACCCTGTGGAGGAAACTCATCTCAGATGCTTACATCGCCGGTCTTGTTCTCTCAGTCCCCACCAACAGTTCATGACCATGGATCGCCTTTCCCTTTGGCTCAGCTCTCTCGTCCTCACAACACACTGGTACCTGGAGTCTACATTACTCCTTAAAGTACTTTAACACCTCCACTTGAAGCAGAACCTCAGCCCCCAACCTGTGGAGGCTATTCCACTCTTTTCCAACTGAGAACCACATGTGGTTTCCAGTCATGCCACTGCTGACATCCTCATGTTTCTGTAGCAGTGTTCCTCATTTCCAGTCCTCAGGGGCTACTATCGTTCATGTTGTAGACTTTCAAACAGGTGTATTGGAGCAAAGAAAGATCTTAATTTAAAAAAATGAAGCACGAGAGACTGGGATTGGCGAAATGTGTTTAGTGGGAATAAATCCTTTAAGACTGAGCAAACTGATACTACCCAAATGCTCCCTGGTTTCTACAACAAACAGATTTTATTCCCAGTGTTCCTCCTCCACATTACCTGTGCTGTCAGGGAGCCTTGAGAACCCGACTGGTAAAGGTTGTTGAAACCAGATGTGCTTTTCAAGCCCTGGTCCATGTAAAAATTGAGGAAAAAAAAAAAAAAAGATGTTCTTTTATAGTGAGCCGAGTTGAAGCCCTGTGAGGAACACTCATAGCCCTGAGCAGTGAAGCAACTGTTTACAAGCACAGCTGGTTTTGAAGTTTAAACTCGGAAGAAAAGCATTCTGTCTGATTTACATTAAATTTTGGAAATAAGATACTTGTAAGTTATGTCACAAAAGAGGACAAGAGGAAAAGTGAAAGGTTAATGTGACCCAGAGCTGTACTCACAGTAGATTTGCCAGAGTGGGTTTTCCAGAAGAGGAAGGTGGCTTCTGCCTCCTTCTTCTTTTTCAGCAAAGTCAGAGACAAAGTCTCGTAGTGACCACAAGCCTGATGGAGCGACTGATATTCCACAGTTAACTAGAGACAAGAAGACAGAGACAGACTCTTACAGTGCATCTAAACCAAAAAAAAAAAAAAGAATGAAGCTGGTGGCATCTTATACTAATTTGAGTATTTATGAAAAAAAAAAAGAGGAAATCAGAGTAAAAAGACAAAACTAGAAGGGAGGAATGAAGAGAGCAGAGCGTTTTGTTCCCACCACGTCGTAGCAGGCCTCCAGTTTGAGCAGGAGTCGGTGGTAGTGGTGGAGCTGCTGCAGAGGCCAGTACAACAGCGAAACCAGATCAACGTCCCCGCTGACAGACTGGTGTGATGCGCACAGCTGAGAGAGCGCGGCCTGCTGACCGGACAAGAACTCACTGGAGAGAAAAAAAAAAAAAACAGGACTCCAGTCTTAAACCTTAAATATCATTTAAGCATGTGCTTCATCTTTGATTTTTAACATATAAAATACAGACAAACAAGTGTGCTACAACTGTGGTTAAACCTTTCCTGCTAATTTCCATATTTAAGTTAAAGTTGTCTTCACACTGGTCGTGTGTGGGATGTGATGATTTTTAATTTTGGCTCCTATGTCGACACATCATATCAACCAAACCGGCAGCTTACTATCCATCTGTGCGTCAGCTACAGTTTCAGCACGGTTCAAGTCTGAGATAAGCAACCAGGAAAGCAGCTTTCAGCAAAATGCAAAGATAAAAACATTCACTGGTCAACAGAGGGCTTTCTTCACTTTCCAGGTCAGTCTCACATTTATCGACACGTTTTATTACGCAAACACGACCGTGTAGCAAGACCGCACAAGCAGCAGCTGCAAACGTTACTGATGTCGTACTTGAGTAAAGTCTCGGTCGTCCAGGTCAGGTTTGACTCAAGCAGACTGGACTTCATTACCTTGGTTCTTGATTCACCAGAGCGGAGCTTCAAGCTGATGAAGTCGTGTGCAAATCTCCGACCTTCCTCACACTCCTGTGATTGTGTGAGTCTGGTTTTTTTGGGGTTTTTTTTCAGTTTAAGCTGTTTTTACCATGTTTTAGCCACATGAGTCAAAGTGTGAATGGTTCATTCGGGTTGTGAAACAATGGGTTGGTGAACTTTTTTATGACTTGGAACCAAAAAAAAACAAACAAAAAAAAAAACAAAAAACAAGAAGTCCAGCTGCTTTGGCTCAAGTCTTGAAGATTTGATGGTGTTGACTCAAGCTGTGACACAACGGTTCAGCAATGCACATGCAACACACACAAACACACACGGTGATCTCACAGCAGATGCAAATAAAACGCTACTGCTGCAGCTCCGTGACGCATTGTTGCAAATGAGGAGTTTGCATTTTATGTGAGGTAAAGACAACAAAGATGAGAGCTCACAGTGAGAGTTTATGAAGCGGCTGGAATCCACCCATGACTTGGAAGTCACCGACTGCAGAACAATACCTGGAGTCAGACACGAAGAGACGCGGCGTTGAGTTTTCAGCATGAAGGAAACAGAAAACAAGTCACTTAAACTGATGATGAATCTTGAGCGTTTTATTTTGTTTTGGTTTTTTTTGGTATGAGAGCTATATTACCATCCTGGAACAAAAACAAAAACCACCTTACTTTTTATACATGACCAGGAAATGCTCTGTGTGCGTCAGCAAGGGAAGGGATGTGACGTCACGGTGGCCATCATGCAGGAAGTAGCTGAGCGAAGTGGCGTGCCGACCAACGAGAGAGGTCAAGTGAGCAAAACTCTCACAAAGTGAGAAGAAGAGATGGCTGCCTGGTTCACCTAAGGCCGGACACACGCTCTCTGGAGGACAGACGCCACACGTAAATACACTCGTTTATCAGTGAAGTATGATTTAGGCAGATGAATCCCTCCCACCTCGGTTACGCAGCGGCGTGAGGAGGAGCTTCCTGACGTTGCTCAACCAGCAGTAGAACTGTCTCTCTCTGGAGGCCAGCTCATGGATCGCCGAGATAAAACCCATCACGTTGTGATCTGCCATCACTGCGCACATCGGACCGCCGCTGCACACACTGCTGACGTAGCCCATCTGTACACGAGTTTACACACGCCTTAAACACGCCTCTACACCCGTAAACTCCCTCACAACTCCATCCGGGGTTGTGCTTTTCACCCACAAACCTCGATGCAGAAGGGCAGCAGCGCGGGTCTGACCGTGTAGCTCCCAGCGCTGCCCGGTGACCTCTGGCATGACCTCCCACTCTGCTTTGGCCTCTCGGTCCGCGCCGGCAGCGGCTCTGGCTGCTGGCCGCAGTACAACAGAACCGGTTGGACGCAGTCACCGTCGGCCAGGAGAAGAGAGTGGCTCTGACCGGCCGACAGATCCCAGACACCGAGACCGTCGGACAGCTGCAGCCAAGACACAGGACAACACCCCACGTACTGTCAACACGTTTATATTTGTGGCTTTTAGGCTGAAAAGGATCTACATCACCTTCTTTTAACCACATACTGATGAAAATGATTGAATTTAAAAGAGTGCGGGTTTCTCAAAAATACCTTCGCCTGCTGCGGCACGGTGACGGGACTGTTGACGTGGCCAAGCTGTCCACACATGTTACTTCCCCACGAGTACACCTGAAACAGGCAAGGACAGTTCCTGCGTGAGAGCGTGGCCTGCTCCTGCATATCCGTGCACCACTTTTCCCGTTTGACAAGGAAACCTCCCAGGGCTCCTCAAACCATGCAGAAACTTCACTCGAAGCTCAAAGTGAGAACTGCATCTAGATGAGTACATCTAGTCGGGATTTCCCTCGATTGCCAGAGGGAGCGGATCAGTTGTGTTTGTTACCTGACACTGAGCGGTGAGAGCCAGCGAGTGGTGCGAGCCTGCGGCCACCTTGATCACTTCCTGCCCCGTCAGAGACTTGACACACAGAGGCTGGAGTCTGTGACACAAACGCAAGGTTAACACCTCATCGGGGCAGGACTTCTGTTTTTGTAACTTTCCCAGTGAAAGTGGATTTTGCAGCATTTATTTGAGCGTTGCATCACACTGTAACACTGCTATGTGAGCACATGTTCTCACTAATAAACAACTATAGGCAGACTAAAGAGGACCCTTAAAAAAAAAATAAAAAAATTTATAAAGCTCAAAGATTTGCTTAACCTATTTCAATTTAAAAAAAAAAGTTTCCTTAATTTACTGGGAGCAGTCACATTTATCATTTTGTTGTGTTTGTTACGAGTAAAAATGCACTGAAACATGATTTTTTAGAAGCGAGTCCAACAGTATGTGAATAAAAACATGCTCATGTATATATGCAGGGTTCCTGTTTACTAAAAATAGCGCCGGTGTTTGCAGGATCCTGACAGTACAGCTCATAAACAAATCCAATCGCCCAAACGGTCAGTGTGGTGTGACGTCACCTTCACAATCTCTATAAAGATGTTAATTATAACTACTGTTAAACCCGTTAGAAAAAAATATACTCTATGTCAACAACCACCCACATTAGTGGGGTATAAATGATCATAAAATTCTAACACAATACCTTCAAATACAAATATGTAGAGTGGCACAAAAAAGTAAGTGAACTCTCGGGGTTGACTGACAGCGATGACGTCGTCAGGCAGGAGCTGCTTCTTATCAATAGCAAAGTTAAAATCTTTGAGCCAAAACCATCTCATTAACTGGACTCGAAATGTGCCAACAACTGACCTCAATTAGCTTTCATTAAGGAGTCTGTGCACGATTTTACTTACTTCATCTATCAGTATTGTGAATGTTGAATTTATGTTAAATAAAAACACAAGAAATCAAGATGCCATGTAATCAGATTCAGCACATTGTGAGTCAGATGAAGATCATTTTAAGGCAAATTAATGCAGAAAATCCAGTTAATTTCAAGACACTTTTCCCTTCAAAATGTGTAGAAGTTTTTAAACTGCTATTTCGATAGTGAAGTCAGTTTATTTTAGGCCACATTTAAAAGAAAAATTTCACCAGAGTGCTGAACGAGCTTTACAAATAAACAGTGAAGAGTCACTAAAATCAGCAATAAATAAAACTACAATAAGCAAAAAATGTGCTGGAACTGTGATCATGTTGCAATAACGAGAATTTTGTTCAAGTGCATTTATAACTAGTAAAAGGCGGCTTATTTACTACTTTCATGAGTCATTGTAAGTGTTTAAGCAGCTTAACCATTAACAGTGTTTTCACTTCATTTAATCTAAAACAGGATAGTGGGTCCTGAGGAACAGGACTGGACTGAGTTTTAATCACCAAGTCAGTGACAGGAAAAAGAAAAGCTTTATAGTGTTTTCCACTAATGTTTTGGATTTACGTAAGAGGGGCATGTTCTAAGTGGGTGTAGGTGTGTTCAGACCTGGCGAGCTGGTCTCCATGACCAAGCTGCCCCTCAGATCCTCGACCCCAGCTCCAGACCTCCGTCTCCAGGGATGGCAGCCCGTCTCCAGCCTCCTCTGGAGCTCCAGCTTGAGCTCGGCCCGCAGAGAGCCGTCTGCAGGCACATGGGCAACGCCTCCGAGGAGAGCCTGAAAGAAAAACAAAGGAAGACCCTTTCACAATAAGAGTACCCTCACGTAATGGTTACATTTACACATTCAGAATATAAACGGACATTTTCTATCAGTCACATCAGCCAAATATATAAACATCTACAACATAAATCTGGGGAGGACTGTGTTCTCTGCAAACAAGCTGCATCATAGTTAACAGTATTTGTTCACCAGATTAAACTAATTACTTGCACAAACACAAGTAAACCACACCCAGACGACTTAAAGAGCTCTGTCAACTCTTTCGCAGCAAACTTTTGCAACCTTGTACTTCTGTAGCAGCCGGTAACGAGTAAAGAGAAGTTGAAGTGCGACAAGCAGGCAGAAAGCCACATCATCCAAATTTACATTTGGGTTGAGTCAAGAAATACTTTCATTATTACTCTCCGGTGATTCCTGGAAATCCAGAAAAGGAGAAGTTAGTTTGGTGTGACTGCCAATCACCATTTCTCCTGAATGTCAAACTGCTTCTTTTTTTCTGTGTGTGGTCATCATCAACCTCTCATCATGACATAGGTAATCACTACTTATTACCAAGAGAGGACATACCATTATGTAAAGATAAAAACAATAATTAAAAAGACATGAGTGAGCACATGCTGTGTTTTGGATTTCTACGTTTACTTTAAATAACGTCTGGTTTGGAAAAAACAGATTTAATTATTTTAGAAGAAAGTAAGATGAGGGATGAGACTGAACTTATTTAAACATCCTACTGATATTGTGCAAAACTACTACCAGATAATGTGAACTTTTATAACCTTTGGTGCTGCTTATTAAGGAATACTTACTGGAAGAATAAAACTATTGGTAAAGTTATACATCCCTATTAAAAGTTAAAACGTTAAACTATGTTGAAACTTGAACTACTGTACACAAACTGCTCACTGGCACCTTAAAGATGCAGCTTTGCAGCGTTGTTACAAACTCTTTGATCTCCATTCAAACATCTGGCTCCTATCAGCACTGATGAGAGCAACACCTGGGTTAATAGTCTAATTTTTAAGGACAAAGCTTGATGCTACAAGAGTAGGCGCGGTTTGCTTTGTACTTGCAGAAAAACATGGTTTTTTTGGTTGCAATGTTTAAGACGGGCTTGTACCTCACAGACAAAAAGGGATGAGGCTGATCGATTTTATGTCTGCTAAACAGCTGCCAGGTCACTCGTAGCAATGACATGAGCAGCAGCCCAGTGGAAAATAAACTACCCAGGAGGGTAGCTGAAAAACTAATTCCCACGTTTGTAATTTCTAGGCTAGATTACTGTCATGCATTATTAGGAGGATGCCCAAGTAATTCTCTGAATAGGCTCCAGCTGATCCAAGATGCAGCAGCGCTGACAGGAATTAGCAAGAGAGATCACATCTCACCGGTATTAGCCTCGCTGGCTCCCCGTAAAATTTAGATTCAACTCAAAATCCTGTTACTTGTTTATAAAGTCCTAAACAGCCAAGCTCCGTGATGCTTGCAAGACCCGATAGCGCCTTATGTTCCTGGTTGACTTGTAGTTCCTAAAATATCCAAGTGTAGATCTGGAGGACGGTCTTTCTGCTATCAGGTACCATTAAGGGTTAAGGTGGCCGACACCACCTCCAAAGTCTAAACTTTAGTGTGTTAGGGCCCGTAGTCATAGCTGCAGGACGAGACTGGAGCAGGTTTGTCTTAAACATTCCTGGTTCGACTCCCAGCCAGAAACCGGAGTACCTGGAGAAAACCCACGTCTGTGGAGAACGTGCAAACTCCACACAGAAAGACTCCTGCTGGGAGTCAAACCAGAACCTTCTTGCTGTGACGCGACAGTCCTAACCACTAAGCCACCGTGCTGCAGATGTCATGCAGATATATATTACAATGTCACCAGGAGACTGAGGCTCTGTACAGGCTCTTGGAAATTAATGACCGGATGTGCCACAACTTTCTCCAGTTAAAGAAAAACAAGACTGAGATAATTGTCTTTGGAGCCAAAGAGAAACAGTTACAGATCACCATAAAGCTTCAATCTATACACCTAAAAACCACCAACCAGGCCAGAAATCTGAGGGTAGTGATGGACCAGGACCTAGATTTGGAAAAGCACATTAAGACAATAACAAAGTCAGTCTACTTATCACCAAAGAATATATCAAGGATAAAAGATCTGATGCCTCAGCAGAACCTGGAAAAACTAGTCCAGAGATTCATCTTTAGTAGGTTTGATTATTGTAACAGCATCTTTACAGGTCTACCTAAAAAATAAAATTAAAAAAAAAAAATCAACTGCAGCTCATTCAGAGCTCTGCTGCTGGAGTCCTCACTAAGACCAAAAAAGTGGACCGCATCAGTCCAGTGCTGAGGTCTTTATGCTGGCTGCCTGTCCGTCAGAGGACAGACCTTAAAGTTCTGATGCTGGTCTATGAAGCTCTGATTGGTTTAGGACCAAAATACATCAGTGACCTCCTGGCCCAGTATGAACCTTCCAGACGCCTTACGTCACTGGGATCAGCTTTTTTTAAATCAGTTCCCAGAGTCAGAACCAGATATGTAGAAGCTGCTTTCAGCTACTTTTCTCCACACATCTTGAAAAAACTCCCAGAAAGCCTCAGATGAGCTGAAACAGTTTATTTAAATCCAGGTTGAAGACAACACCTGTTCTCAGCTGCATTTCAACAAAGCTCCACATCTGAACCGTTACTTTGCATCTTGAGATTCAAAACTTGATCCCATTTTAACTACTCTTTTTATCTACTGCTCTTTTTTCCTTGCTTTTTGTTTACATTTTAAATCAATCTTTTTTATTTTCTGCTATGTGATGATATTTTAATGTCTCTGTAAAACACTTTGAATCACCTTGTTGTTGAATTGTGCTGTACAAATAAACTTGCCTTGCCTACAACCTCAGAGGTGTGAGGGTAATCGCGTTACCAGAGGCACTGTGAAAGATTTTTCAGCTGTTGTTACACTGGGTGTGTCCATGTTTAAAGAAAACACTTTAAATACATTTAAACAGGAAAAACTGCATAATTAAAGCTTAACTGCCTCATGTATCAACCGTTTTTATATTGCTAACTTGTTTGTTATACAAAAGTAAACATTAACTTTACGTGGTATGGGTTCACTGTAAATGGAAAAGTGAAATTAACACCATCCTGGCTCCATTTTAACGTTCAGGCGATTCCTCTTCACATTTAGCTCTTGGAAAGAAAGACGCATTCCCTCGACTGAAAGCTTTTCACGCCCTTTCATTCCTACCGTGGGTTGGGGTTCCAGGAAGTGAGCATCTCCTGCTCGTCGCTGATTTCCCCCTCTGGTGTATATTTGTGAGACTCGAGCTCTTCTGACCCTGCAGAGTCTCCTTCTCCTTTTCCAGACAAAGACGAACTTCTTCCAAACAGATGGGGGAAGAGGAGTACGGGCCGGGGAGTCCACTATTCCTGGGGCACAAAAGGTCTGCTTGTTAAAGGAGACAAAGAGACCACCAAATCAAAAACTCTGACACAACACAACCCTGTGATGATTTTTTGGGGCTGCCAAGGTCTGAAAATGTCTCAATGAGTCATTCAGATTTGCACTAAAACTTCACAGACCAGAATTATCATAAATTTCTCCCTTTTTTTTAAAAAATCTTCTCTTGATTTCACATTATGCAGCATTCGGTGTACCTCAGAAGCAGGCAGGACAAAACTGTATGGCAAATTTGTGTATGGAAACACCGACTGAAAGTGGAGAGTCTGACTCTAAAACACTAAAATTTATGGTTATGAGATTCAGGCCTGTGAGGATGTACAGTTATGTTTAAGTAAAGTACCTCCACTCTCAGTGGCTCAAAGGTATCTGGACAAAGAGACATAAACGTAAATACAACCACTTGGATAAAAATCAAAGTCTGCCTGACGTTTCCTCCCTGGGGATGCTTTGTCAGACCTTCTCTGCAGCTTGTTTCTGAACTTTTCTGCCTCCGGTTTCTTTACTGTAACTCAAGAGCACGCTCGACTGGGCTGACATCAGGCAACTGGCTTGACAATTAAAATTCTTTCACTTCAAAAACGCCGTGGTATAAGAGCTATTATCCATCTGCACTGGGAAGCACTGTCCTGTCAGCTTTGTAGCATTTGGCTGAATGTGAGCAGAGAGAATAACTCGATATGCTTCAGAGTTACCTTGCTACCATCAATAAACCTGGTCTATACCTGCCCATACCATAACCCTGCCTCCGCCATGTTTGACACACGTTTGCTATGCTTTGGGTCACAAGGGTTTACTAACAAAAAGTAAGTTTCTCTTACTTTTTGTTGAACTTCTTGTTTTTTCTGTTCCTTCTTTATACTTTTCTCATCATTCTGACAAAAGTTTATCTTGGTTTCTTCTGTCCAAAGAATCTGATTAAATGTTTTCTATCAAAGTCTAATCAGGATTTTCTGTTCTTCTATGTTCAAGTGGGTTTGTGCCTCCTCATGACTATCTGTATTTACATCCATGGAGGCGACTCTTAACTGAAGATTTTGCAGAACAAGAAATCACAGGCTACAGTCAGTCCACTCGTGGATCAAACCGGTTCTGACCCACTGAGAAACAAACAATGGACTTCATCAGGTATCATATCTGGTACCGGGATGTTAGACACGACAAATCCTTTGGAGTGGGGATCATATTTTTTCTGTGGCTAAATTGTCATGTCTGATTAGTGCAAAACAAAGTTTCACAAAAATAAAAAATCTGTACAAATGTTCCTGTTTTTTGGGTTTTTTTTTTAAAGTTTTCTCAGTCTCTTTAAATTATTTTACTTGGAAAAAAACAATCAACTAGGTTACATTATGTTAAAATATCAAAGTCAATACATTTGAAAGACTATTTGACCACTTTTAGCTAAGCCTTTTCTAG
Source organism: Zenarchopterus dispar (assembly GCA_028564865.1). Taxonomy (NCBI): domain Eukaryota; kingdom Metazoa; phylum Chordata; class Actinopteri; order Beloniformes; family Zenarchopteridae; genus Zenarchopterus; species Zenarchopterus dispar. Next base: position 12,607 of record JAOWBL010060222.1, read on the forward strand.
TTCCCACAATCTCCCATCCAGCAAAAGCCACCCAAAGACCCCCCCCATGGTCTTTTTTTGCAACAAATGCGTATTGATTGACAGCCCTAAATCATACATCAACAATGACGAAGCTCAGTGACAAAGGTACAGAGGACATCATGGTAGAGGCGACTGAAAGACTCAAGAAAGTGAGAACAGAAAAGGAAAAAAAAAAACAAAAAAACTAGAAAACTGGACAAATTTCTCAAACGTAGAGTCAAGCTCACCTGTTGATTGGTCTCCTAAACGGTGAGTCGTCTTTGTAACTGGACGTCAGTAGATCCAAAGAGGCAGTTGAGGAAAGACAGCTGTCATCTTTATAAAACGACAGAGGAAGATGATGAAAACATTACAGTTCACAAAAGAAAGAATATTTATTGGAATATTAGAAACTTGGAGAAAGGACAAAATAACCTATGGGTAAACAGGGGAAATTACCGAATAAAAAATGTGAAACACACAAGAAAACTTGCAAGGAAAAACTGTGAAAAAAAATAATGAGAATAAGCATGAACCAAATCATATATAAAAAGGACAAATTCATTTTAAAACAAAGTAAGAAGGACAAGGACCACCCACCTGAGGTCTGGCTGCTCAGTGAGTCTGTGTCTTTAGTGGCTGTGGTGTGTTGTGACTCCAGCGACTGACCAGACAGTTTCTCCAGCAGGTTCTGCAGCTCCAGCTCATCAGGGAAGGACGAGTTCTTGCCGTCTGTCCAATCCGACGCTGGGTGGGCTTTTGGGCTGCCGTCGGTCTGAGATACAGAGTCAGCGTGCTGCTCGGGCTCGAGTCTGCCACCGACTGGAACATGAAAGCTCCTGGGGTTTTACAATGAATGATAGGGAGAGATATAAGAAAAAAGATGACTGACCGTTTAAATTACTTTATTGGAGGGACAAAAAGACAAACCATGAATGAGATACTGTACTGTTTAGCTTTATAGAAGCTGTCCTCAAAAAAAGAGCATGAGCTGGCTCCAGAACCGGGGCTGCTGCCAGATGACATTGCTCCTGGATGGACCCTCCGTCTGGGGCGCCGTCTTCTGGGAGAAGCCTGGAAAGTAAATCAAAGACGGGCATTACGCAATACTTAACTCTGGAAGAAAATCCTGGGAATTACCAGATAAAATCATGACCCTGAAGTGACTTTCTAATAAGTCACTGATGCATGTCGGTCGGGGGGGGTAATCGATGCGCTCGAGGCACTGATAAACACAACGACAAAACCTGATGGCTCAACCTGCATGCCTCCCTGAACATCCACATCACATCCCATAACTGAGATCCCGCCCACTAAACTAAAGGTGCATTGCAACAAACAGACAGATAGATAGATGAACAGCTGTAACAATGACTTAAAATGTCCGTCAAACTCTGCATGAAATGCTTTTGTTGCTGGAAGCAACAAGCTAGATTTACACTGATGGCCCAAGATGTTATTTAAAAGCATCCTCTGACATGGCAGTGGAGAGTTCCCCGGTATTGATTTAAAAAAAAAAAAACCCGTATCACCACCCGTTTTGAAATGAGAACGAGGTGCCACCAGCAATCTCTGCTCAAAAGACCTTAGAGACCAAATAAAAGAGCACAAGTGTAAACTCAGAGATACGCTGGGGTTGCGTAACCACTGAGAGTTTTAAATGTTAAAACAAGAGTTTTAAAACTGATCCTAGGGGGCTTCACACTTGCTCAATTTCTCCAACTTCCAACACATTTGTTACAAAAATCCACTCTTTACTTATAGTGCAATATATCAAAAGATAGAAAAATAGTGATAACTGTGATTTCTAACTGGTAAGAGTATTTACCTCGCCTCTCATGACCGCTTCAGTCAGCTCCACTCCGAGTGGACAGTAGTGAGCGTCATCGCCTGTTAACAGCTCATCCCTGTCAATGACAGGGCAGTGAGGCGACTGGCCCCGCTCACACATTTTAGGAGGATTCTGGGTAGTGTAGTCCTGGGGAGCCAGGGTGCGAACGAGGGCCAGGCTGTGGTACGCACCACAAGCCACCTGTTGGGGATCAAAAAGACACAATAACGTAGAAGATCTTTTTTTTTTTTCACAGTTTGAATACAGTGATATCTGAAAAGCTACCTGAATCACATGTCTGCCTGCCAAATGTTCAACCTGCAACACAAAGACAAACAATACCAGTCTTGTCAGAAAAATCAACAGTTATTTTATTTGTTTTCTACATGGTGAAATAATGAAACTACAAGTAAATGCAACAATTAACGCCGGTGAATAAATGACTGACTTTTTCTTGGTTATTTAGTCTTTTTTTTTTTTTTTTGGTTTATATCCATGTTACCAACATGCAGCCTCACAAACTGACCTTCTGTGGTTTCCAAACAGGGAAGGTGTTGGTGACCAGACCGAGCTGGCAGCCGCTACCCCAGGCCCACAGCTCGTTCTGGGCTGACAAAGCCAGGCTGTGCTCCCGTCCACAGGCGAGGTCCATGACCCGTACCATCGCTGGGGGAACCACTTCACTGTCCACTACACTCACCGGGCTGGGCTCTGAGACTGTCAGGATAAATGAACCGTCAATATTTACTACATTATATTTACTTCTACTACTGCTGTCGATTTTAAAGCAATTTTGCCATTTTAAATCTGTTCACATGAAAGTAAAACTCATATTTCAACATAAAAAAAACTCCTCAGTGTTGTTTTACATAAAGACATGCTGAGAAAGCAGAAGTGGGGTTTGTTGAGTCTAAATGTTTATTTCTTAATTACGGATAAAAGCAATTATTACTTTTAGAAGGAAGTGAAGAACGGTAGATGAACAAAAATGCAGAAGTGAGGAAAAAAGGGACAAATAGGGGTCAGCAGGGAACAAAAAGAAGAATGAAATACTGTTTAGGGGGAAAACGACAGGGAACTAAAAAGGACCGACGCAACACACACACACAAAATAAAAGATGAAGGTATCAAGAGTAAAACCAAACCTGAGATATTGGTGGCCATTCCTCTCTCAGCCAGCCCACACTGCCCTGCTGTATTCTCCCCCCACATGTAGACGTGACCCTGCTCGCTCACTACTCCACAGTGGAAGCCTCCAGCAGCCACACGGACCACCTTCTTACCCTGCAGAGAGACCTCCAGAACCGGAGCCGACACCGGGACCTTCAGGTCTCGCCATAAAAGGTCTCCAAATGAAAACACAGAACCACCTGGAAAACAAGAACAATTTCGCTGTTGCAAATGAAATAAATAAACTGCGAGCAAACTTCACATGAATAAACTCACACAGTTACTAGAAAGGATTCAAACTACGTCACACCATCCTTATTTGACAACTACCTCCCAGACCTACTTTTCTACACACACATACACACCTTGTAGCAGCAGAAGGCCATGATGTTCTCCCAGGGAAACCTGCAGAACAGGGCTGGACAGCAGCACCTTCTCCGGAGAGAGCTCCTCGCTGCATCCTGCTGAACGCCAGACGTGAAGAAGTCCTCGCTCTAGAGGTGTGGGGGTCCGCTCATCTGCAGAGCTGCACGCAAGAAAACACACAGCTATTGCAGCCTGTATAAAACAGTATTATCACTGTGTCTGCCTCCGATAGTGAATAACAGAAGTTAATAAGTTGCTCCAGGGAGTAAAAAAAAAAAATTTCTTCTGTTGGTATCAAGTTGGACAGCATCCATCTCATTCATCCGTTGTTGAACATCTCAGTTCATCATCTGCAGGCCTGGACATGCAGTCACAATTGCAGGGAGGAGAAAATCTGCAAGTGTCTGAGCAGCAAGAGTAAACACAACAGAATACTAATACAAGCTAAATAACTGGTTAAAAAAAAAAAAGAGCACCAATGTTAGTTATTTTTATAATTTGCGCTACTTTGGTAAGAACATTGGTATAAGAGAAGCCAAGACCCCCAGCAGACAACTAGAGTAGTCTCTCAAAACTCAAGTGTAGTCTGGATGATAAAGATAAATTATTCAGCATGTTCATGGTGGAAACAGACTGCTGGAGAGATCATCTGCATGCTTGCACATGTTTACCTTTCTTCTTGGACCTCCATCACTTTGTGTTCTTCATTTTCCAGCAACATGCAGCCATCTTTATTGTCATTTTTCTCAAAGATTCCTGGTCCTGGCTCCTCTGAGTTTATCAGCCAGTGAAGAACCAAGCGGACTTCTCCATCATGGTTCGATGTCTTCTTGGTTCATCTGAGGGCAGATGCTTGTTGCTGGTTTAACACCTGTTAGCCAGAACAACAGTGATGACCAGACAACCTCTATGAGTTAATGCATTTTTCTGGATTTTAGCAAGACTTGAAATCCTCATCATGTATAATAATAATAATAATAATAATAATAATAAGTTGTATTAAGCCCCATGTGATAAATGCATTATAAAGAGGACGAAATTCTTTTTTTGTTTGTTTTTGTCCGGAATTATTCCAATACCTTTCTTGACAATCATTTGACAAGTCTAAATCCGAACTGTCTACATATATATATATATATATATATATATATATATATATATATATATATATATATATCTTAGTCTCTCCTCACTTATATACGTCCATAACGACACAACTTATCTACTAAATCAAAACAGAAACAAACGTGGCTATAATTAGATGCAGCTCCTTCACTAAAACAATCAATAACATTTGTATTTTATCGATTTAATTTGTGTTGAAAGCTGCCACAGTGAAGTTGGCTAGCTCGATGTTTCCGCTGCTAAAAAAAAAAAAAAAAAAAAGCCAATAAAACTTACCAAAATGCGACATGGAAGACGACGAAAAGTAGCGGAGACTCTTAACGCGATTAGTCCGGAGGACTGTGTGGGACTGTCAGGTCCGATACCCGGGTGTAAACGGAGACTAGCGATATCAAATCAAAGCAGCTCAGTGAAAACAGAAGTAACTGTGGTCTGCAGTTATGTGTTCTTGTCGTCAGGAGAAAACTCGGCGACGGGAGCCGAGGAGTGACAAACAGGACGAGGACGCGTCATTTGTTGCTGTCGCTGCTGAAGGTCATCAGAGAGACAAAAATGTCAGAAAGAGGTCTCACTCTGATCATATTTCTGCTCGAGCTGTAGGAATAGCTCGTTGACATGTTGCTGTTGTGGTTTTACCCTAGGCGTTTTATTATTATTATTATTATTATTATTATTATTATTATTATTATTATTATTATTATTATTATTATTATTATTAGACATTGCACCAGAAAATTAAAAGTAAAACAGCAACTATTACTTTTCTTAAAATCCTCATCACAAAGCTTGCTAATATTCTATAATCATTTATTGTTGTATAAAGTGGATGCACTCCTCTCCCTCAAATGCAGAATAATAGAGGCACACACTCATATGGACTCTCAACACATTGTTGTATTTGTTTATAATAATACAGCCCCGTGCCTCGAGTTTAGGGAGTGATCAAAGTACTAATACAAACACAAAAAAAATTATACATTTAATGTATCAGGTTTTCTGCATCATTTTGGTGAATTCTATCTGTTAGAAATACAAGACTTAAATAATTTTGTTTTTATTATTGCATGCATTATTAGATGATCAGATCACACGATTCTAAAATGTTGTTGTGCAACAGTTAACAAGAAAGCGCTTTCTTTTTTCCAGTGCAGACATCCTTAGTTGCAGTAGAAATCCCATTTCTAGATTAAAAAAAGAAGATAGATTTAAGAGAAAGCTTTATATAAAACATATTGTGTATATGATTGTAAGTATGTTTGTGTTCACCTACAGTTGTTTTAACTTCAGTGTTGGCTGGCATCAGCGCATGTGTCTCCTCCACTACGCTGCTGGGGAAGTGGCCAATACGAGCCTCTTGTTCTCCATAGTAGGAATCTTGTACCTGCAAACATGTGATACAGCATGATAATGTAAACTTTGATTAGTAATGCTGCATATGGATATGGAACTTTTTTTTCTTCAAAAGACCCTATTAGGAAATTGCTTTCAACCCTGAAACTTTGATTTTAATCCTAGTCTACACATTTGCATCAGTATGCACGTGAGGTGGGGGGGCTTTAACAGTTTATTGGGGTTTAGTTATCGCCCCTTTTCTAGTGTCACCTGGCTATTCAAACAGTAGTTCCTAATCACTTTTTCTGGGAAAATGAAGGCAACATAATGCTGGTCAATACACCAAAAAATGTGTTATGTCAAGGTGGACATGCTTAAAAGAGTAGTGTGCAGGATTTACTTTTGTCAAAGGTAGCAGTGGATATGCAGAATGCAATCAAGTGAATACCATACGATTTCCTTCAAACATTTAGGACAAACCACATTGGCCATAAAAAAATCCAAAATGGTGCCAGAGCCAGAGTTTGCTTTGTTTTACAGCAGAAATGTTAAAGTGCTGCATTAGTCACTGTGCAGAGCAGGACCTGTGCCATCTCTAGTTGTAAATGTGTGTGCCAAAAGGATGTAAAACTAGCAGCAATTTGTTAGAGCAGTTCTGGTCATATCGTGTCGTACTTTGTATCTTTTTGAGATTTTCTACTGAGCTTTTTTCTTTTAAAGTACTGACTTTATTTCCACCCTGGTTGCTTAAGGGATTTTGTCCATGTAATTCTGATCCTTTTCACAGTTGTTATGAAAAGTAGTAGGAGGAAAGCTGTTTACATGTGGTACCAGTTGATTAAGCTTTCTAAAAACTAAATAATGCCTAGCATAAGACTCTAAATCCAGGTGGGTTAAAAAAGAAGTGTTGAGGACATCACCCAGAAGAATATTAGACATATATAAGCAATTATGAATCAGTCGTGTTGAAGATCTTATTTTCTGCTACAACGTATTAGGACATACAGAGGTGCCAACCGCAGATAGTTTTCAGGGGGTATGTTTACTGTAAAAGTCATAGAGTGGTAAAAGAAATCTCTAGTTCCTTAGTACATTTCTTATGCCAAAATCCTTGATGTCCAAAAAAACATTAAGAGCAAGGCATCCAGCTGGACTTAAACTTGTGAAGCTTTTGTTGCAGTACCGTTAATGTGGCAAGCAATATGAGCTCAAGAAAATTTGTTTCTTTTTCACCTTTCTCTTGCCCCCACGTGTCTCTGCTCAGCTTCTTCAGCAGGTGTGTCTTTCCTTGTGTGAGTCATGCAAAATAGAGTCAAAATGTTTGTAGCTGGGTTTCTATCTAAGTGCATTGCACATAAGTTTCAGAAAAATGACATAGCACAAATACATGTGCAATTACAAAATGTGTTGTTATATTATAACTTCCATGAGTTATGACGATTTAGCTCCATGCTGCAAAGTAATGAACCAGTTTTGGTTGTTACCAAGGTGGTGAAATTCATATTTTTGCTGATGTGCTGTACATTCACTGGCCACTTCATTAGGTACAGACGGTCATCTAACGTTTAAAAAAACCTCATATGACCTAAAAGTTTGTTTTTCACTTCATGCACTGTTCAAGATTTTATATTTTAAATCCATATCAAGACCAATCAAGTGATTTTTACTTACACTCCCAGCCCAGAAGAGGTTCCCTCTGTCTTTCAGCATAGCATAAACATAGACAAGCTGTCCTTGTCGGATGGGAATGAACCTGCAGTCTCCTGGGTAGTAGTCCTGAAGCGCACGAGCTACTAAGATGGGATCTATGCAGGAATGAAGAAAGAGCTTGTCAGCATATGAAGAGATTGAAATTTGAAGTTTTAATTTTCAGTATACATGCACATGAAAACGAAGTGGCTCAGCATTTCTATTTAATGATATTTCAGCACTACTTGAAGCTAAATAGTATAATGAGTAACTTAGCCAAATAGAGCAGGAATTAACAGCAAAAGTAAGCAGTTACTACTTACGGCTGCATTCAGAGTCAGCGCAGAGTTTCTTGTTGGAGAGTTTTGGCATCTGCCTTCCAGCTTCGCAGGTCACCAGCAAAAGCCCCACTGAGAGAGCGAACCAAAGTCTACAAGCCATTCTAGCATGTAAAATACTTCTTATAATACAAAATGATTTGTTATGTTTTTCAGGAAGGTCCTGCTTAGTTTTTTTGTTCACTTTTGCCTGTTTGCCCACTCTAAGATGGAAGTGCAGTGACAGCAGCCACCTTTTCTACTCTCCCCACCCCCTTCCTCATAAATGAACACAGACCCCTTTAAAACTCTCCAAGCAGGTAAACAGGATGGGGGGATGAGGAAGAAGGAGGGGGGCAAATTGCTGTAGACAGAGCCCTGTTTGTGTTCTCAAGACTTGCCATCTCTCGTCATGTGTCACCTCTGCCAAAACAGCAGGGTGTTGAACTTTGCAGCGAATTCCTCAGAGTTAATCAGTATTTTCCCTTTTATGTTCATCCGCTAGATGTCTGAACAGCATCTATGCGAACCACTGCTCTCATTACCCTTTCTCTCTGTGTTTCCCTCCCTCAGTCAGTTCTCTTTACCTTTTTGACTCAGGAGGAGGCGGGGCCACCGGTTGTATTTACATATTGCGTGTTTCCACTGCCAAGGTAACCAGTTAAGCTTTTCTTCCGCAAATACTCCCAGACCCAATGACACATGCATACACGCACACACACACACACACAAATACACTTGCCAAACAGGAAGACTATTACCTGTTAGGCTCAAATGGCTGGGAAGTCTCAGGTAAGAACCTTTCTTTTTTAGTCTTTTAAAGTCAGTCTGATTAATAGGTGCTCTGTTCTTAAAAGCAGTAAAATAAATAAATGGCTGACACAACTCGGGAAAGTGTAGAGGGCCACTTATGTCGTAATTTAAATGTACGAGTAGTTTATTTAGACAGACAGTTCACCTTGTGTTTTGAGGGAATAATATGTGGTAGCTGGAACTTATCAAGCTTTAAGTTGGATGAAAACACCTAGAGGTACTTAGAAAGAGGAGTGTTTGTTTCCTCATAATGTGGCTATAACTAATACATTTAAGACACGTTTCAAAGAAAAATTCAAACAATTTTTTTCTTTTGCATTTTTATGAAACAGGGCAGCATGACACCCTTGGAATTTAGGGAGGGGACCAGAACAAAGACATTGGTGGAGCTGCTGTTTCAGTCAGAGCAGCCAATGTACCTGCCATACAAAGACTCTTTATAGGCCATGTTAGATTATGTTACCAGAAAACAACTGGGACAGTCACATACATATTTTCAAGGTTTCCTGTGTCATTTACTATCTTTCCTCACCTACAGATTCATCTGTGAAGAGAAGAGAAGATCTGAATGATCCAGGGATCTTGACCTTAGTACTGTGAGGAATAACTTGGAAAACAAGATGGAAGCATAAACTCATCAAACCACTAAGCACCAAGTCATAAAACAAAGAAAGGATTTCCTATTTCTTATTTGTGACTTGCTTAAGTGTAGAATACAAGCCTACAATCTACGGTTGATATTCTGCCTAATAAACCCACGCATTTCAGCGATGTTCACCCCCAAGAAAAACAGCCTTCCCTCACCCAGCATGGAGGACTCCTTCTTTCCTCTCTCCTCCTCCTCAGTTTCTCTCTCCTTTCCTTTCCCATCATCCTCTTCTGGGACAATTGACGGTGGAGGAGAGCTAGAGACTGACCTGATAATAGCTGCAGAGCTAGGGAGGGCTTTGCTGGAGAAGAACGAGGAGCTCACAGCAACTCTGGAGCAGAGGGAGAAGGAGCTGGAAGTAAGACTGAAGAAT
>JAOWBL010060241.1:5126-22265 GCA_028564865.1 Zenarchopterus dispar
TAACAATAATATTTCAGACAGGTGATGCCATCAGTAACGATAGTAATGATTTGGCAAAAAATAACTGTCCATTAAAGTCTTACACTTTGAAGAAAAAAAGAGGGGATACAGGAATTTCTATATATGAACAAATATATGAAAAAAATATTTGAAAACAAGGTTTTTTAAAGAAAGATGTGAAGGGGTTTGCATATCTCTTGCTATGGTGGATAATGTCATTAAATGATTGTAGGAATCTCGGTCAATTTCAATGCATGAAGAAGAAGGTAACGCTGCATGAAGAATCTCCGGTTATCAATAGCTGACATAACTACATGAGGAGGGGAGTACTTTGGGAGGCCTTTGCCAAGCATTACAACACAGCTGTGTTCAGAAATGCCACTTACACGTCATTGTGCAAAAACAAAAAAACTTCTGTTAAGCTAGTCTAGACTCTCTGGGCTCAGAGGCATCTGGGATGGAGCATGACGTGACGGAAATGTGGTCAGATAAGTCAGGGCTTTATATGCTTTGGACTAAAGATGAAAAGGACTATCCAGACTGTTATCTAGAACAACATTCCAGTTGGGGTCTCTGTGTGTTCCCGTCTGGGTTTTCTCTGCATACTGCCCTCTAACATGCATGTTGGTTTAATAGTAAGTAGGAGTGAGTGTGAGTGCTCTGTTGCCCTTTGATGAGCCAGCAACATGTCCAGGGTGTCCCCCGCCTCTCACCTGGCGACAGGTGGAACGGATCCCAGGAACCCCCTCGTGACCCTGAACAGAGCTGAAGTAGATGGATGAAATGTAGTTAAGAAGAAGAACCATGAACTCATGTAGTTACGCTGTCAAGAGTGACGTAAAAGTGACAACACATACGACAATAACAGCTTCATCCCAACCGTTCATATGAACCTATTCTATATAAATCAGATTCCTCTTGTTTACATGTCTTTGTTTTGTCTATTTTAGGCCAAATAAAGTATGGTTTGCTGAAAAGTTCACTTCCTCTGAACCTTCCAGTCATCCTCCTCCTCTCTGGTTCATGCTCTTGGTCGTGTCCTGTCCTCGTTCCCACTGGGACTGTGTTATGACACCACAGAAAGAACGACTATCAACTTGTAATCAAGGTTAATTTTATCGTACGCTCAGGGTGATTGGCCACATTGTCCATCACCAGGGAACACTGTAAATGGCTGTGGGACGGAGACATCTGTGTGTGGGCAATAACAAAGTGTAGCAGACTGTTTCCTGGCTGGTTAAGTAATGATTTGAAAATATTTGATTTCCGATTTATCGGTCTTACGCTGCCATGAGTGCTGTTTATGCTCCAAATTTTTGTTCTTTGCAATAGAAGGCAGAGGCAGTCAAAAAACATGGAGAGAAAGATATTACACAAGCATTTCATAAAAATAACAGCCAGCTGTCCAAATCAAAGAAGGCCAAGGTCATCGTTCCTGTAATGTTGCTGCGCTGAAAAATACAGATAATTTATTGTAATCATAGGCATACTAATTGCGTAATTTTTCTTAGCAAAGTTACAACTGTAAAATTCATTACACTCAGGAGTTACAATAACAACCCATGACTTGTATTAATTAAGATCTGCCCCATTTGCTCCTTTAACTCAGACTTACAATGTTTTGCAAAGAAAGATGAAACGATTATCATAACAGAGCATCTGTCCATGATCCATAGCTTTAACAACGTTCCATGACGCTGGTGCTGTGGCTCTGTGTGTGTGTTTCACAGATGCGGCCGCTCCGCTGTGTATCGGACCAGAGAAATGGCGGCCCGGGCCCTCGTCCCCTTCGTGTTAGTCACCCAGGTGCCATCGACCGTCCACGTTTTACTGCAGGAGCTCCCTCCAGAACCGGGACCAAAAATCCAACATAACCACATTCACGGCACTCTGCTGCAGGTCTGATCCCACGCACACGTCAACATAAGCCAATACACTCATCCCGCATATACACAGCTCTCAGTGGGGGGGCTATAATTACAAGTTTTAAAATGACCTCAAGTGGTCATTTAGTTGGATAAAAAAACCTCAATCATAAAAGCATCAGTCTTCAGTTTAGTTTCTCAGCAAGATAGTGTTATGCTTGATACACATTCATGTACAGTACATCTACAGACATGAAACCTGACTGTTGTTGCATGTCATACATGTTATCTTGTCTGTTTGGAACCTAAGTTCAAAAACTCTTGTTAGATTGTTCATGCTAGTTATGCAAAACACTATCCAGGTTAACGGTGAAATATGCAAACGTTGGTCTTTGTGATTTTATGAGAGGCATCAGTGCCCCCGGTACGGGTGACTTGCATACGTGGTACAGTGGTTGCAGTAGCCTGTATTGGAATTTTGAGAAGATGTGGCACAATCAGGGCAACTTCTTTTCCTGAAAGGCGTTATTTTAACAGGACAGCACCAGACCTCATTGTGACTGACTCAGAACAGTGTGGCTTCACAGACACAAAGTCTGTGTGCTTGACTGTTTGCCTGCAGTCCAGATTTGTCTCCCACTGCAAATGTATGGTGCAACAGTAAGAAGAAAGTTGGACCACAGACTTGAGCAGACTGTTGGTATTCTGGTATTTAGCAAGAATGGATAAGATTCTTCATACAAAGCTGTAACAGTTAGTATCCTTCTAGATTTCTGCAGGGCCTTTAAACATCTAAAAATTAAGTAAGCAAAAGATTAGGCTTTAATTTGTCCTAAAAATATCACCAACAAAAAGAAAAAAGACTTGTTGTTATAATGAATGGCACTAACAACAGTCTTTTTGTTTCCTGCGGGATGTTCATTGTGTCCGAATGATTGTACGCATGCTTGTAGCACGTGCTGCAAGCATGCGTAGTTAGCAGTTACTGCAGTAGTTAGCAGCTACTGCAGTAACTAATTAATCATGGAGATGTGCAGATTTAATGAAAAATGGATGAAAAGATGTTTCCTTGGTTGAATCCGGTTCATAGCAATGAATACGAAGGTGTCTGTGGATTGTGAGAGTTCTTCAGTCATGGTTTAATGGAAAACTCAGCTGTGGAATGTAAGAGTCAGAGCAGCAGTAGTATCTGGTACCTGACAGTCTGTTCACTCTTCAACCTTGCTTCCACAGAGCACGACTCTATCATCCATGCCAACAATGGCAGCAATAAACTGCAGCTACAGATCCATAAATAACAGCTACACTGTGATGTCTTCGTACTGTCCTGAAACACAAGTCCTTCAGTTCAAACTTCAGTTCAAACAAGTCCTTCAGTTCAGAATAGGAGAAATGTTCCATACAATGTTCATTGACTCTCTAATTGCTAACATGAAGAATCCTCCTTCGGAAGCACTGAGATGCATCATCAGTGATGTATCCTGGGGTTAACAGGTGTTTCAGGTCTGTTTGAGCATACACACTCAACCAGTCGACCTAGATGGGGTTGATCAGTCTTTGGCTTTCATCCCACCAGCAACTGACCACTGGGCCACTTTCTCTCTGCAGCATTAAACCTCGCTTTTCCATGCCTCTTTTTAGCCAACCCCAATATTGCTATCTTCAGAGAGACCAGCCTGCAAAGCCCTAATATCCCACCTTGACAGCGGGTGGTCCCTGGACTCTTATGTCAACTCCTGGTACTTGGCATGTTTCCACTCTTGGGATAGAAACCTGGTGGTTTGCATTCTACAGGTAGGATGAGGTAGCCTTCAACCAGGAGCAGATCTCTTGACTGAGTGTTTCAACCCTCAACAACAACACTCTCCAGTTGGTGGGCCGGCAGTGGAGGCCAGGTCACTGCCCATCTGCTCCTGACTTCCAGGGTACTTCCTTCCTCCTGCTCCAAATCTAGCAGGAGGCACTTCAGCGTCCGCCCTGAATCTTGTGACCTGTTCGCCTCTTGCTCTTTTCATCCAGGCCCATTGCTGACAACAACTGCCAGATTTAACTAGTGGGAAAACCTCTACAGCCAACTTCTATGTAGAACAGCTAGGCCTGCCACCCTTTACCCTTACAGTCCTGAACTAGAGGCTAGTACTTTAAGATTTTCCTCTCACCAGCCTCTTCACAGCCCTCCTACCCAGTCACCACCACCTCGACCATAGGGATTTTCTTGTCCTCTGTTGGCCACAGGACGATGTCTGGGCAAAGAGTTGTGTGCACCACCTCTAGGAACTGAAGCCTCTTCCCCACATCACACCTCATGTCCCAGGACTTGGCTTGATGTAGAAGACTTGATTTTGACATTGAGCTTTATCCATATGCTCTTCCCAGTGAGTATTGTCAGTTCCACCTGCTTGGTGGTGTTGGAAAATATGACCGCGTCTGGACCCAGTTATGCTGAGGTGATGTGTTTTGGAAGGCACATCTGCTTGCCTAGATTTTCATTAAGCTGTCAATCAGCTGCTGAGGTCAGGAGGCCAATCATTGAGCTTGACTGTGGGGTGTATTTCCCTCCAGTCTTCACAAAGTTAGTGAGTTTGGGTGATGGTGGCTGGTCGTTGTGGCTGAGGCTACACTCTCTGCAGCTGCCATGAGTACCTGATGACGCTACCAGCAGTAGTGGCCGTCTGCATGTGTCTACAGGCAGCTGCTGAGGATGTGCTCAAGGGGTCTTCTTCTAGAGCACAAGATGGTGTTTTCATCTTGTCCCAGATGTGGAGATTAGCTGATCATAGACAACCTGGACCAGCAGCTGACAAGTGGGGAAACTTGCAGAGGGCTACCCACTATATTTGAATCAAGTTAACAGTTTAAATTACTTTGGTCTGCTCTAACAAATACTAACCATGAGTATTGACTTTCACTTATTCCTACATTTTACAAATGAAAGAATTTTCTGAAATCCGAAATGAGCTGAAACTGGAAAGTCTTCCTCATCTTTAGTTTCATATTTAAAGAAAAAAATCATTATTAAATTTTTCTGATTTGCATGTAAACATCTAGTTGCAACAGTACATGAGTATGAAAAGATGCATACTCAAAGAACTAGAGTTACGTCCAGTAGGAGGAGTCACATCGGTCAGGAGTGCTTGAAGCAGCAGCAGATACTCGGGTACCTACCAGGGTTTTGAAGGTCTGAACTTCAGATCCACAAAGATGCTTGTCACATGGATACCATAGTAACACTGTTTCATGTCAAGTTACTCAAATCAGAAGTTATTTCAGTACTGCTTTTATAAGTTTACAACCTCTATATATCCTGACTTCTCTATGGTGACCTTTAAGGTCACTCTCTTGAAATGATAAAGATTTTCTTTTCTGTTGAACAAAATGGCAACTAAATTAACGTTTTGAAAAGTGGCTTCAAATTAGCCAAGTTGGTTGACAGTTTATCACTTTGATTTTTAATTTATATCCATTTTCAGTGCACTATAGTTTCTAAAGCCTTGTGCATTTTCATCACCTCCTTTTACATAATTAAATTTTAGTTACATCTGCCCCTCGCGCTCATCAAACACAAACCATCTCTTGTCAGTCCCACACAGAGCTTGTCCAGACAAGGCGGTTATCGCAGAGTAAATACCAGTGTTTAGTTCTGTCATCACACTCTGACAAACACAACCAAACAGTCTGCCGGTAATATCAACAGTGACAGAGGAAAAGTGGAGAGGGAGTTTCCCCGGCTTTTTATTGAACACAACTGATGGGGTCTGCAAGGGGGAGGGTGGGCGTGGAGCAGGAGGGGCCTGCACCCAGGGGTCAATACAGAGAATGAAAAGTGCAGCGTTTTTGTCAGGATGAGATAGAACACTTATGGTTTGATAGCGGTCAGGACTCCAGGGAGGTCGACTGTGGTGCAGAGGATGGGAGGTGGGCCTCTTGAAAGCTTAGACGAGATTTAAGAAGGAGAGTGGTTTTTAGTTTTCTTTCCTGTCATGGCTGCCACATGTAGATCTTCCCCAGATGTGTTCAAATCTTGTCTTTCCGCCACTTCTATTCCCCCCTGCTTCTTCATTTTTTTTTGTTGCTTCTCTTTTAAAATTTTAGACCTTCTGGATCTTTTTCATACCACTCCGTCGCCCAGAAAGTGGGCTTGCCAGATAAAATGTGGTTAAAACAAAGCACAATCACTTATAAACCTTTCAAACACTAGATTAAATGGTAAATATTGAAATATTGTACACCATATTAGTCCAATGGTGAAAGTGAGAAATGTTCTTTATCTAGTTTTTGGAAAATTTAGAAGTAAATCTTGATGATGGTGTCAACAACCCTTCAAAAGCAAAACAAAAAAAAGGAAAAAATGGACAAGACAACATCAAATTGTAAAGGTTGTAATGGAAAAAGGTGATTTATTTATTTTTTTTCTTATGTGGGTACAGCCCTGCCCACCTCAGATGCATTCACTTCTTCCAATTGTTTCTGTCACTGTGGGACGTGACTGGCACTAACTAAACTGTTTGTTAGTTTTATTAATCACAATCAAACTTTTTTTTTCACCCATCCATCCATTAACGTACGGTTATCCAGGTTCAAGTGTTGGGTACAGCAGCCCAAGCAACGAGACCCAGACCTCCATCCCTAACCCTTCTTCAGCTCTTTTGGAGAATACCAAATCGTTCTCAAGCCAGCCGACAGATATAATCTCTTCAGCGTGTCCTGGGTCTGCCCCGGGGCCTCCACCCAGCTGGACATCCCCTGTGACTATCCCCAGGAGGGTGACCAACAAGGATTGTAATCAGATGCCCAAACTGCTTCAATTGGGTCTTTTCATTGTGGAGATGCAGCGACTCTACTCCAACTCCCTCCTGAATGGTGGAGTTTCTGCCATGCAGAGGAAAGTAATCTCAGGCACTTGTATCAGCCATCTCTTTCTTTAGGCCACAGTTCTCTCTTCACCACAGCAGTCCACATCACTGAAGACGATGATCTCCCTTCACTCAGGAGGACATCAGAATACTCTAAACTCCTCCACATGAGGCAGCACCTAACCATAAAACCCAGAGGAGGCTTTTCAGAGAGGACCTTGTTTTGTTGAAAACACTGAAAACTGCATTTTCTATTTTGAAGAGATGAAGGAGCATCCAGCGTGTAATCACCACACATGTCAGTGGTGGGATGAGGGTGCTTTGTCTTCTCCACTTCACCACATGGAGGTCATTTTTACAACAATAAAGGCACCATTATAGCTGAACAATATGGTAAATACATGTTTTGTAGCAGCCATCCATGTAACATGTTTTTCCAGGAGAACGTTGTTGATGTCAGTGAGACATCATGCGGATCAGAGCAGGACAAAAGTCAGGTTGCTGAACTGGCTGCCTGTAGTCCAGACTTGTCACCTGCTGAAAACATTTAGTGCAGGAGGAGGAGGAGACCTCGGGGAAGACCCAGGCAGGCTGTCAGGACTTTGTCTCTCAGCTGGCCTGGGAACGTCTTCGGATCCCCCCAGATGAGCTGAAGGAAGCGGCCGAGAGAAGCAAGTCTGGGCTTCCTTACTTAGGCTACTGCCCCCGTGACCCGTGTCCAGATAACCCGTAGAAGATGGATGAAGGTTGTTTACTAACTGAAATCCTAAAGGAAACAAGAATTGCATTTTTTTTTTCATTTAAATAAGAAAACGTCCTTTTATATTTTCTGTTGTATGCAGCACTAAAATTATGTGAACATTTCTTTCTTGTGTCCTGTTGTGTACTGTTGGGGACACTGAGGATCTTGTTTGTGGTGACCTGTGTCATCTTCACACATCTAACTCTGCCTCATGCGTCATGTAAATACTAAATTGCCATGTATCCATTTACTTGTCGCCTTCTACAACAGCTTTGTGTAAACGTAGGTAAACTGAGCCTTAAACAGCATGTGATACATGCACAAGCTCTTTTGTTTCGTCCCTAAGTATGGCCGATAATCATAAGACCGACCAGAAAACCGAAAAGCTGACCGTTTTATTGCGTCGTATCTGACGAACTCCTCTGGTATTGTCCTCCAGCTTGTGTTGCGATGCCCTGCAGTGGCTGTTGCAGTTCCAGTACAGTGAGAAGCGTGACTGCTGCTCCCACTGCAGCTGGTTCTCCTTCATTTACTCTCGCTCTGTTGGACAGCTCTATGTCGACATCAGAGTGACGCGTTGGGCTTTGTACCATTTATGTGTGTTTATTTGGCATGTGGAACTCAGATACACACTCACACTACCCTGATAAGAGTCATATGTGGGATTGTCTTTGTGTCTCATTAGTGAGCACAGGCACCGAGCCACATTTGTACTTAACTGCAAATGGAGCATTTAGCCATGTTGCCTTGGATAGCTTCAAGGCCTGTCTCTGTTTCTCTTCTCACTTCTTTTCTTTCCAACTTTCCGTCTACTCGTCCAAGGGGGAGCGTTTAGATGCACCGCTGTACTCTAACTTATCTCAGACACAAACAAATCTGTCGAGAAGCTGATGCCTGCAAGCCTTCCCCAGACGTTTAATTTCCTTTTTCCTTCCAGCAGAAGCTCACCAGACTGTTACACCTCACACACCGTCTCCTCCTTTGCATCTCCAACCCCAAATCAAAAATAGTTGGGACAATTTAAAAAATGAGGAAAAAGCACTAGTTATTACTTTCTTTGCAGACAACTGAGGACTTTTCATGTTCTTGTCAGCTTCATTTCATTTACTAATATATGTACATTTTTGTGATTGAGTTCCAAAACAAGTTGTAATGCAGGCTTGATACTTGTAAGGAGATGGAAGGGGAAAAAATATATTGTAATTATATTTAATTATGTTTGATTGTAATACTAATTTTATACAAGGGCAGCTTTCATGACAGGCTGAATCTTTGGGGAGCAACAAAAAGAATCCTCACTTTTTCAACAAAATCCATGTGATGTTTAAAATCAATGTTCCTAAAAAAGAAAGATTTATGGGATTTCTCCTTGTTCAATGGAGAAATTTAGGTGAGCAAAGGGCCAGGTTTCAAATTGAAGCTGGACACTGAATCTCCAATCCCTCACGCAGCATTGCCTTCAGATCTTCCTTTCATCGATAGCAGAAATAACCACATGGACAATGAATTATTTTAGGAGTCAGTTTTAGGGCTATTTTCACAAATACCAGTTAAAACTCTACTGTGTCAAAAAATAATCCTCATGTACTCATATGAAATAAGTTACACCTACTGCTGTCAAGACCACATCTTTTCCAACAATGTCCGTCCAGTTTTTGATGAGACGATGCAACACCACATCATCTGCCATCTATTCTCCCCAGGAGAAAATATCTGAATTTTATGATAAAAAATGCAACACTCATGATCGTATACTTTTTGACACATTAAGACACATTTGCAGGAAGAATGGGACAAATTAAGAACCTTCAAAGTAGTTAGCAACACTGAAATATGATAATGTTTACTAAGTCTTTTTGAATGCATTGCAGGCTTGAAATGGGAAAATTGTTTTTTGTATGAAATATGATGAAGTAGCAAGCCCATTTACTCATTTTTGATGTTCTCTTGTTGCTTTAAAGTTGTATTTTTCATGCATAGGTAATCCACCTATGGCATTGTGCTAAATCTTGTAATAACTATTTTATATGCTGTAAACTTAGAGGTATCCTAAAACAGAAAAATTATTTGATTTAAGTGGAGTTTGAGTTGCTGAGTATATCTGGAGGATTTATCTCCATTCAGGCAACAGATAGGAGGTGTGGAGGTAGGTGGGTGAGGGCGCAGAATAGATGATGGAGGCAGATATTTCAGGAGAAGTGTCCCAGCAAGAGCTGCACAGCTTTATGCAGGAGATGTGCTCTAAACATAGCTAGTCACAGATAAATGCCTCCAGTGTACGTGTGGAGGGGCGCATCACTCACTGATGGAGGAGATAATGAGCACAAATTCTTGCTTTGTGTGTGTGTTGCTCTAGTATGAGGAGTTAGTGTACTCGAGTGTGTGCATGTGTGGTGTTGGCTGAGATGATGAGGACGTTGTGTTTAGCCTCCGGGCCTCCTTAATGTACATTAATATGCTTCGTTGTGCGCGTTACTGTGTAACAGGTAGCAGATGTTTGTCCTCCAGGGAGAAATGACTTCCTCTGTTATTGTCAAAGAATAACTGTTAGTAGGCCAAGTGGGAGCTGGGAACCATCAGAGCTACTGAGGCCAGCATGTACCACCCTGCTGAGTTTCACACACACACACACGGTGAAGTCTGATGCTCATTCACAAGTTTCTGTCCAGCCACATCTCCAGCTGCAGTTCATCTGTGCTCCAATCTATCTGCAGGCCCTGAATGGCACTGGGAAGACTTACAAAATATTTCAATCTTCTAAACTGACCTAAAATGCATAGCATCCAAACAGTCAAAAGTTAATAGGTTTTTAGTGGTATATCATTCATAATAATCTGATCGTAGTGAGTGTTGGTGCAGAAGAAACGTAAACTTAAAGAAAACAGTGGCATGTAACTTTTTTCATTATTTCAAAAAAATGATGTCAAAAGTTATATATATTGTGTGAGCAATGGTAAGTACCCTCTTACTAATACAGGGTATAAAAGTAGTTCAGTGGACTGCTCATTATCATTATCCATAGATAAATTGATGGCCAGCAGATGTGCAGACCTCTATAAAAGCAGAGGCTATGGCAAGTTACTGGTCTGGAGCATTTAGGTGTATTACCACAATGCCAAGAGGGAAAGACATCAGATATGCTTAGAGAAGCAAATGTCAGTCTAGAAAGGTTTATAAAGCCATTTTCAAATGCTTTGAAGTTCAAGTGTCAACATTGTGAAAGATTATTGATTAGAATAAAGCATTTAACACCGCTTCGTTTCCAGGAGTCAACATCCCACCAAATTTACCACATGGTCTGACCATCCATTGTTCAGTGAAAAAAAAAATGTAAAAGCTACATCTAATGTCATCTTTATGGCTCACAACATTGCTGGAACTAGATCTGATGCTCGGGCCTGCACAGGAGGTAATGGATTTGATTAATCCCTTGCTCTTCTCACACTGATGCTCCCATCACTCTGGAAGAGATTAAATCTCGACTCGCTACACCATGACTTTTTTCTGTTGCTCCAGAGTCCAGTTTTTATGCTCCCTACCAAATTAAAGCCTTTTTTGGTTCAAATTATCCTTTAAGAAAGTGGCTTTTTGAAAGACTACACAGCTGTTTAGACCCATTGTTTAGACACATTGTGTCCAGAAATTGTCTTACACTTACTGTTGAACATCACCCTGACGTTTTTTGAATAGAGTTCAATGATCTCTGGCCATGGTTATAATTTATATCTTTTTTTTCTCCCCTGGCCCCATTTCTTCCTGGAAGATTATGATTCACCTCCATCCCTCCAGGTTTTAATAATGCGTTGGACAGTCATGAATCTAGTTTTAGCAGTTTCAGCAAATAGTTTGTATATTCTAGATGCAGATCAATACCCTTCTCAAACAGAGTAACATGTTTTCCACAACCACAGGATGTGTCTTCTGGTACAAATTTTGAAGGACCGAGAAGCCCTTTGGAGCAACATTCAGGGTTAAATAGTTGTTGCAGCTGAAACATATTAATCACTGCAGTACTTTTCCAGTGAGAGACTTTTACCTATTTGCTTAGTTAAATCCAGGTGGTGACTTTTTTTTTTTTTTTTCCCTGCCCAGCAATGGGTGTTACATTGGAGTCGGTTGCTACCAAATATATCACAAGTAATGGCGTCTTGACCCATTTTATGGACTGATTCCTCATCAAGTTGGAGAACAAAGTCGACAGCTTTTCATTAGTTACTGGTTGATTAGTCAGACTGGGTGGGTTCCTTGAGGTTGTACTCAGGTCAGCACTAAAACAGCTCATACTGGTTGTTCCGGTAAATTATTTCAAATTAGTGCCATAAGCCTATTTATTGAATGTTTCTTAGATAAAACTGGTGCCAGCACTAGCACACATCAAAAATACACTTCAGAATTGAGAACTTTTTCACATTTCTCTATTATTCTGGCAGTCAGAAAAAAAAAATATTTAAAGTGCGTTTCCATTTGCAGATGTTTTCAGTAAACCCACCAGACGGGACCCTCTAACAAGGTCCGACCCCTTCATCAGCTTCTTCAGCGGCGTGTCTCCATATCACTATAGCGCCACACAAGAACTATTGACTGAACACATAACAAGGATGACCACCAGGTGGCGGTAATGTGCCTTTGATGGCGTTCGCAAATGGCCAGCAGAATAAAAGGGGATGAAAAAGAAGAATTAGGCAAAAAGAGAAGAAGGAGGAAATAAACATGAATGGGGTATTTCTTGCTCTTTTTTTTTTCAAGCATACAACCTCTACATACCTCTACAACAAGGCCTGAACCGACTCATTGGTCCGTGTATCGTTTTTTGGTTGTAATCTCCATCTTCATCAAATTTATTCTCGTCAAAATAGTTCTGGTCCAAACGGTTTAAACGAGTTGCGTTTACGTCATTTATGTTCACATAAGAGTGTTCAGTGTAATTTAGAAAACCCAATCAGCAGAGATATCCCACCTGGTAGTTCGTCTAGCCCGATATAAGTACCTCTCCTGTTACAGGAATGTTTTTTCACCCCATAAAAGTTCCTGAAGGCCTCTTTTGCAAGGCCTTTCCTGGTAATGGAGACCCGTGTCAACGATCTGGCCCCTGAAAAACTAACCAGAACCCCCGCCAACTGAAACGCACCTATTGACTGAAAGTTTAAAATTAAAAACACTTGAGCCATGAAAAGCTTTGACCAAAAGAAAAACTCTCATGGCCTGAAACTATCTAGGTTATGACTCATTTAGTTTGGGGGCGGGGGGGTTAGTTGGTTGTGCCATGCATTGTGTGGCCCTAAAGTAATGGCATGACCATATACGGAGTTGTTTGGTAAATTAACACTTTCACAAAGGAGGAGAAAAAAAAACCCAATGTATACTAAAGGCAACCAAAACTGCCCATATGGATCACTTGAAGAATCTCATTGTTTGACATTTTCGCATCTTTAAGCATGAATATCAGACATTTTGACATTAATAATAGCTCAGAAAAGCATGAGAAGATTTTTTTTTTAAAGAAAGAATCACAGGATTGATAGGAGTCTTGTTGGTAAAGACGTTGTGTTCCACCATGTCGGTTCGCCTTTGAACATAGAGGTCATCTGTTTTGCTAAGTTTGTTACTACCAAGGTGGAACACAGGTGCAATCAGGTTGTTTCGGCGTCTTACCTCAGGGCCATTCGTATACAAAACAACAGGCATTTTAGGTGCAAAAGTCTCTCCTTGAAAGTGCCGTGAATGAGGAGGTGCAGTCCTTCCTCGTTTCCTTCGACTCTGATATTCAAGATAATTCAGCCATAGGTGTTTGGGTCAGAGAGCAGTTCTCAAAAGGATGAAGAGCTCAATTTGATGAAGTTGCACCAAAGCAGAAGTATAAGAATATGTATTTTTTAATTTACTTTTTATCACTTTCAATAACAACATAAGCTTCATTACAAAACAGCATACTTTACCACCACCAGGCAATTTTTACTTTTCATGTAGAGGAATGTAAACAGAAGTAAGCAGTATGCTGGTAAATTCTTTGGGCAGAATATGGAGAAATGATAAGAAACAGCATCTTGCAAACATTGTTCATCACTACTGCCCACACATGAGAACCAAGCACCAAACCTGTTAATGCAACAGTCTGCCACCAGGTTGTGATGGAGTCCATTTCATTTAATTTGCTTTTCATTATTGCCTTTTGATTACAGCCTGGCATTGACTGTAGCACCCTGGTCAAAACAAAGTGGATTTTGTGTTCCCTGTTTTAAAAAAGGTGGTTTTTAGAAACTCAGTGTGTTGACTGCTCTTACAACTAACTGTTGAGCTTTTGTAAGATGTTTGGATAAAGGTGGACATTTCACACCTGCATATAAATTGTTCCTCTTTCCTCTGGCAGAGTTGGAGGAGTTAATCTCATTTTAGATTCTGCAGTTCTTCAGCAGGTCACACTGTCAAGGAGGCCTGCAGTTGGTTTACAGCGTGCTGCAAGTTTGTGTGTGAAAGTTCCCAGAAGAATTTGCACAGATGGACCTTGTCTGAAATTACCAGTGTAATTTAATTTTCTTTTTTTCCTGTGAAAGTTGAGCATTTTGAATATTCCTGCTGACAGGGGTCCTCTGGTGATTTTCTAGGGTGAAATAGTGATTTAACATTATAACACTTTCCCCTTAGCGGGGTCTCAGTTTTAAGTTTGGACCATAATAACATATTAAGGTAATATAAGACAGAGCTAAAGTGTTGCAGAGCCTGTATTGGCTGAACCCACTTAGGCAACCCACTTCTGTCCTCTGGATGGCCTAGTCAGACTCTGCTCTGTGATAAACATCTTTTTTTAAATGTGTGTGTGTGTGTGTATATATATATATATGTATATGTATATTTATATGTATATATATATGTAATCACTTCAGTTTCTGTCATGTACCCAAACCCCCATTGGTACAAACTAAACAGAACTTAATAGGCCCATTGGGCACACCAGAACTAACCCCACTTGGCACTGGAGTCCACTCATGACATGTGTCCCACCCTCATCCTACATCTCCTGGGACAGCTTTTTTTATATAAATTTCCACAACAGAGATTAAACCTAACCAAGACTGAGGAGATTTGATTTAGAAGCATCATTCCCTGGGATTGGTTGGTGTTGGATTCTTTCTTACTCTCTGCAGATAATTCTCCCTCCCCGCTGACTGATGTCTTTACTCAACAGTGTGGGTTGGCTTTCTGGGAAGATCTCTTGTAAAAGAATACGAGGCCCTGAATACTAGCCCATGTACTTTTAATGTAGCAGGAGACTCATCAGTTAAAAAGGAAATCTCAGTTGTTTGATACTGGTGTCAGTCATGCCAGTGGTCCGCCATCATGATGTATTACCAACCAGAAAAAGTATACAACTCCCCTCTGAACTGAAAGATTCACTTTTACAACAATTGCCTCATCACAAATTTGTTTTGAGACCAAATAGAATAGTACCACACTTTATCTTGTTATCCTGGTCTGAAACAAAATGCTTGGCTTCTATTGAACCTATTTTACTCCAGAATAATTTTGCATCAAACTTTTGTTCCAAGGTATTAATAAGACGATTCAAGAGTAGAAGTTTTTATTTTTCTTGTCCTTGGAGCATTGAAGGAGAAAATTACGATCTGGGAGTACAGAAGTAGGACAGAAGAGAAGGGTTTTTGTGTTCCCAGTAATGAGATATAGCCCAGGGATAGCTGAATTGAAGAGAGAGAAGGGAGGAAGATGAATAAAAAGATGAAGTGTTTTAGAAAGGGGTTCCTTATTCTTAAATCTTGTGTCCATGTTGTGAACTGAATAGCAAGTCTTTTCAATACTGAGACGAGGCATGATGTCCCTCATCCATGGGTGTACATGGGTTGGAAGGCACAGAAAGATGTTGTATTAATTATTTTTAATTTGAATTCTCAGGCACTGTCTGGCAGTAAAGTCTTGTTCCCAAGTGGCCTTGACTCTGTCAAGAGGAGCATGCCTAGTCTGAGTTAGTTTGTCATAAATAATGGATACTGACAGTGGTAAGAAGGGTTTAAAGTACTGTTTGTGTGGGAAAACTTGACATCTGTGAGAAAAAAAAGTCTTGAAAAGTCCTGAGGTGTTTTCATAGTATGTTTAAGATGATATTTCTGCACCGTAAAGCACCATCATGTTGGGACCTTCCACCCCGCACACCATATCTTTCTTTTTTTAATGCCCTTCAACAGACATTCCAAAATAAATACAAACATACCTAAAATTAGAAGAATTTGATATAATTAACTGGGATGGAGGAGGTATGAGCAGTTGATCAGGGAGGCCTGGGTTGTTGGTCTGACATCAAGACCTCAACTGTGGCAGAGACCTTAGGGGGCTTGTGCAGGTCAGGGGCTCACCTCTGGTGGTCCGTTGGCAGCTTGGGGTGGCCCTGGGGGGGCTTTTGCGTAGGGTGGTGTGTTAGCTTGTTGCTAGCTGGTTCATCCTGGTGTATGGGGGGATGCCATCCAACTGTCCTGGTGTTGCCTTTTCATGCAGGTTGTACCCTCTTGTTTGTCACTGCCACTGTGTTGGGTACAGGCAGCGGGCAGTGGCCATCTTGGCCCTTCTGGTGTTGGTTGTGTTGACCCTGTTCTTCCTTCCCTCTCCCTCTTTAGGTCAGTTGCCCTTTGCAGCATCAGCAACATGAACTGAGGAGGCCTGAGATGGGTCTGCCTGGTCATAGCTCTTGGCCCTTGGGTTCTGGTCTGTGGGGTGGTGACCCAGTGCTGCAGTTGCCTCTTGCTTATTTGCCATTTATCCCATAAAAGCTCACTTTTATCATCTATTTTCAGCATCAAGTTGATTTTTAATAAGTGTTTTGGCACCACAGTGGACCAGATCATAATTGAATATTTAGCTTTCTTTGACTTTCTATCACTAAACTTCAAATGTCATGAGGCAGCATGTTGAAATGTTGTCTTCCTCATAATGGCCGATGTGAACTGAAACTCTACTCTGGATGACGTGCACAGCCACCTGTGAGGGAGAAAAGTGTGTTTTGCAGTTGGCTGTTTGCAAACGCTAAAGTAAATTAAGAATCCAGTGCCCAAATCAAAAGCTGGATGTCCAGAAAACAAATGACCACATGTCTGAATATTTGAGTGCAGTCCTGTCAGGGAGTAAAAATGTATTCATAATGAATTAAAATTTAAAGAAAGGAAAGAAAAAGAAACAAAAACAGCCACAAGCACAATCCCTAACCCCTATTGCCAGTATCAAAATAGATACCCATCTCTGGCCATTATGAAAAGAACAAATAGTGCCCAGGGGGCCAGTTAAGATGTACTCTTGTGACTGACAAAGATGTAGTTATGCAGTTTGTGCACGTACTTGCATATACTCACCACAAAATGACTTGGTTGTCACACCCATGTGCATATGCAGATTTAAGGAGAATATGACATGCTGTCTACAGGACATATTTAAGGTTTGTTTGTGCAAGAATCCGGCTATATAGAGCTAGAGAATGTTTATTTCCTCTTATATTTAGCTCATCTTTATTGGGATCTATTTTTGCCTAATTGGGCGCGTCTACACTTTGCCTTCCCTCTATCTGCTTTTATGTGAATGTCGATTTATGTGTTTCTTTGTGCGTGTGTTTTACTGGACGGAGTCTTGGATTGCAGTGCAATTATTTGCACTTGTACAGGCTGTGTGTGTGTGTGTGTGTGTG
>JAOWBL010060272.1:11206-22262 GCA_028564865.1 Zenarchopterus dispar
TTTGTGTTATACTTTAAAGTCCACTTGCTTACCATGGAATTTTTGGCATCTGTTGGCACTTTGTGAGATTTTTTTTTCTTTTCTTTTGAAGCCTGAAAGATTTTTTTTCTTTCTTTCTTTTTTTATTTATTTATTTTTTGACCAGCAGATAAACTTTTGCTTTGTTTGTTGTTGTTTTTTTTTGTTTGTTTGTTTGTTTCTCCCATAAAAAATATTAAATTGAATCATCAATCCCAGTTTTATTAGCAGCATATCACAACTCCATGAGCTTCTTTAATTGTAACAGATTGCTTACAAAGTCATTGAAAATATGTTCTAAAACTTTCTCTCGGCTAAATTGTTTTTTGTTGTTGATGATGATTTTGAGCTGCTCCTTTAGAGAGAGTCGTTGAGGTCAACATAAGTACAGTGTGTTCACATTGTTGCGGTTTGAGCTCATGAAGGATGCTTGTGAAATTACAGAGATGCTGTTTTGCAAAAGAATGTGTCATCTCGATGTGTCCTTTTCTCACTGACATTGTGAATTATGAATCACAGTTGAATCTGCTTCCTGTTTTTAAGTGTATTATAGGGATGATGGCCTGCCCTTCCCAACAGCCTAAATGTGATTCACTTCTGGGAAGCCCTTTCCTTACTCAGCCTTGTTTACGGAGGTGCTGAACCAGATAAGCTCACGAAAGAAAAAAAGGATGTCTCAGGAGCTGACAGAGTTTGTGAAATATTGCCCTAGAGATATGAGCTGCCATCCGTTTATTGGTGCATGGTACAGGGAGAGTTGCTGCTGCCTAATTTTGTGTAAACTGAATTGTTAGCTTTGTTTAACCTAAAAAAAAAAATCATATAAAAGTATGTAATTGATAACAGGAGTGGCATTCACATTCTTCAGGTTTCCTATATTTTCCAACAAGAAATGCCTCGTTTACAGTAACTCAAAGTAAGATGGATCATTTACGCAAGAACTAAAAAAAATTATGAACATTTTTTAGATACTTGTGTTCAACTTAAGGTTACTGCTTTCGCTCCACTAAATTTCTTACTGAATATCCTTATATGACATATGTTTTAATGAATGCTCAAATACTCAAAAAAAAAAAAAACTTGCAAGAAATCAGCAAGACAAAAAAGTAAAAACATTGAAGCAGATTTGTGTGTCTTTTTCTTATTTACTGCCTTGAATTATCTCACAATCCTCCAGGTTTATCTCACATTATCTCCAGCAGATACAACAGTAACACTCTACAGAATATACGCACTGATAACATTAACTATGTCCCTTGAAAAGGTTATTTTTTAAAAAGATGTTACAATAACCAGTGTTGCAACTTTCCAAATTAATCTCATTCTCATAGCACTCTTTTTGTATTTTTACTTAAGATTATTTTTCCATGAACAACTGCTACTTGCCAAAACAATATGCACCAAAACTTAATTTATTTTATTTTCTTGCTCATCATTAAGGTGTAATAGTGTAACAACTTCCACTTGCATTTACTTAAGTATGTGAACACTTCCTTCTTCACTGATGACGGTCATCTGTGGAAAATGTCCAAAGGGTTAATGTTTCTTTTTGCAGTGTGGGAGGTTTACCAGTAGAGGGAGACAAATCCCCACTCCACAGAGGTTTTCATGTGGTTTACGTAGCTTCTCTCATATTATTATTGTCATAATAGGAAAACTGTTTGATAGAACAGGGAAATTGTGTGTGACTTACAGTATGTGACCCTAAAACATAAAAACAAGGAGAGAAAATGTATACATAGCTTTATTTCATGTTGTCAAACATAAGCACAAGACTGAAACTACCCTATTTAAATTCTGATACATCTCCAAGATCTTTCCTTCACTTATAAATTGTTCTTTTGTTCCAAAAGTATTTGTCAAAAGTAGTAGCAAACCCCTGTTATGACTCAAGAATGATATTAAAAGCTTTTAAATATGACAAACAAAATCAAAAAGCTTTCTGACTCATTGATGAATTTTTTTTCTCAGTTTATTAAATTATAGCTTCATAAAATCTGCACAGAAGCAAACACGTTGTGACAAATCCCTACTTTAATGGCCATATCATACATTTTTTTATCCTTACACACCGGCTCTGCTCCATATTATCATTCTTTGATTCTTGTGAAATACCTTCAGGCTTATAATTTTCTATTTTGTATGTTTCGAGTGAGACTTTCCAAAAGAAGCACTTGAAAATGCAACTCATCAATGTCATAAAAGGAAGCCAGAAACATCAGTCATTTAGCAAGAGGAGCTTATCTTCCTTTGTGCACCAGGCCTGATAACACAGTGTGTTAACGCCTCATTATTTAAACACTCAGCCCTCAGCTTTTTAATGGTTATGCTGAGGCGATATACTCCATACACCATAACAAGAATGAGCAGCATGCCTGTCCAAATGAGAAAAATGTAACAAAACATGAGGAACCCAACCAGATCCGTGTCGGAGGGCAGAAACCACACATACACCCAGCCTTTGTGATGATTGTGATGAACATACTCAGGAACTTGTTCAACCACAAGTATGTCATGAAAAAGATGTGTGACGGATTGACTTTCAGTTGGCCGGGCTGCAGTAGTAGTCTTCAGTGAGGGCGTTACTGTTTCTGGGGTTGTTGATTTTGCAAGTGGAGCGGTTGAAATTAAGTGCATTAGTGGTGTTAGCTCATGTAAGGTGGATTGTGTTGGGAAATAGCTTGTGGCTGTTGTTGGATCGCAGTAGCTGAATTCTTCATCACGCAGAGAGCTGAGAGTACGGAGCATGTGGTACATCGGACTGTGACACATCACATCCTCTTTGTCAAGAACAACCCGCTCGTTGTGTTTTATCCATTGCGCAATACTTCTGATAGCACAGGTGCAATCCCAGGGGTTGCCACTCAGAGTCAGACCACGCAAACCCGTGTTTGACAAGAAAATGCCTCCTGGAAGAGACTTCAGTTTGTTGTTTCTCAAATCAATGTTCACAAGACCTGTGAGGTTCTGAAAAATATCTTCAGGTAGGACATTCATGATGTTGTCATTGAGGAGCAGTGTGACCAGTGTGGTGAGTGGGGAGAAAAGCTCAGGATGAACAGAGCTGAGGTTGTTGCTTCTTAGCGAGAGTTTCTGGAGTTTGGGAAGACAGCAGAAAAGGTCTGATGGCAATTCTTCCAGTTTCTCATTTAAATGCAAGTTGAGCCGAAGCAGCCCTGACATGTTTGCAAACAAATTTCCAGGAACGGTGGTGAGGTTGGTGGCAAACAGATAAAAGTCTGTTATGTCAGGCATGTGACCCATCAACTCATCTGGCAGAGATAATAGGGGGTTTTTGTAAATGGTGAGTTTGCTTAGCTTGGGCATGTTGTAGAAGCTCTTGGGTGGAATAGCTTGAAGTCGGTTGCTGGACAGGGTCAAGAACCTCAGGTTCCTCAGGGACCAGAACACTTTTGGCGGAAGGCTCGCAATCTCATTTTGGTGAAGATTTAACTCTATCAGGTTGACAAGTCTATCAAAAATCCCAGGTTCCAGCACTTCCAGCTCGTTGTTGAAGATCCTGAGCCGGAGAAGTTTAGTCAGAGATTGAAAAATTGTAGGAGGAAACCTCCTAATGGAGTTCCTGCCCAGGTTCAGAGTATGGAGGTTGGTCAGTTTATCAAATATGTCTGGCGTAAGGTTAGTGAGCTTGTTGCGGGTCAGGTCCAGAATCAACAGCTCATCAAGCCCCACAAACATATCAGGAGCAATCATCTCCAAATGGTTCCCGTCCAAGTAAATTTCCTCCAGAGCGGTGAGTAGACTGAAAGCTTGAGCAGGAATGGTTGAGAGGTCATTGTTTGAGAGCTTTACAGACCTGAGCTGAGGAGTTACATGGAAGGCCCGTGGGTGGATGGTGTGTAGATGACTGTGAGTCAGGCTGAAGCGCTTGAGTAGGTTCTGCCCAGTCAGACTCAATTCATTAATGACACTCATGTTTGTGTCATTGAGCATTAGGGTGTAAGTATGGACCGGCAGCCGCTGTGGTATAGCTGTGATGGTGTCGCCAGAGCAATTCACAGCACCATTAACTCTGCACTGGCATTCAGGGGGGCAAAACTCAGAACAAGTGAGAAGCGGGAGTGTGGAGATGGCAAGTGCCATCCACAACAAGCCTGAAATTTAAAAAAAAACAAAAAACACACACATTAAATTGAAATATTTTTTCTCCATTTCAAATTCTTGAGGTCGGTTTTCATGGAAAAACAGAATTCAGCTTGTTTCAGACAAGAAGGAAAATATTTGCATATTTAATAGAAAAATATAGAAATCAAGCCAGACTTAGAGTCAAAACATGATTAATCTTTCACTAACCTTTAAAGTAGTGGTCCATCCTGTCTGTTCGCTGCTGAGCTCTGTCCTGATCTTCAGTCTGTATTGTCTATCTTAAACAGATGTTCACCCTCTCCCTGTCACGTTATCTTGCTCTCTGTTCTAGAAAAAAGCCAGCCCCAAAAATGTCAATTAATCCATCATGTTGCCTTGTTTCGACCTCAGCCGCGGAGAGCTTGCAAAAATAGAATAATGTAATTATGACATCTCATATAACCATTTTTTTCAGGGCTGTCACATTAATATCTGACCGTATACATAAACATATTGTAACATTTCTTCTTTTTTTCTTTCTTTCTTCTTTTATGTTTTGTGATTTCATCTCAGGAGTGGCATGTTTCGCACCTTTTGTGTTACATAGTTTTAGGTGGTAAATAGTCCACATTTCCCTCTTTTTTAAAATGATGTAATTCCTAAAAAAAGGACTTATACAATGTTTCTCCTTTACTGGTTCAGTGAAACAGTGCATAAACACTTTGTATGTACATAATAATTATTTTCATTATCTTGCTTAGGACACTTCAACTCATCGACTGGCAGGTGTTTTGTGTTCTGGAGAAATTCACTTTTTATTTCATTTCAACAGCAGTGTCAAAAATGGGAAAGTCTGCTATATGTGATATTTGGTCATAAAAACAGGAGAAGCTTCATTTTGAGTGAAATGAAGGGTGCTGGCTCATTTCCTGATGTGGACTTATCTTGACAGCTGGGTCGCAGTCTGCTTCGCTTCCAGTTCTGGAGTTGAACAGAAACAGATAACTCCAAGTGTGAAATTTATGCCTGGTGTTTCCAAATAGAAACATCAGTTAGATGCTTGACTCCACCTGGGTGCTGATATCACGATGTTAGCAAAGAAAAGAGCAAAGCTTTATTTACGCAGTCTCATTTTATAATGATCTGACACACAAGCAGGTGTGGGACCAACTCTTGTTTTCTGCAAGCGAGCGGTTGTGTTGATGAGTCAGCTGCAGTCACGGTGTGATAATGGGTATGCCAGTGAGCAAAACATGTAGTACTGTCTTACTCAGTATGTTTTCCAAAACTTCTGGACTCATGTGGAGAGTCAGCATTAGAGGGAAATTGCCAACGTGACAAACAATCTAAATTTTTAACTTAGGAATGGTTGAAGTTTGACGACAAACTGCAGATTATTGTTTAATAATTATACAGATTTTTTTTTTCATTTTGGGGACTAAATAACAACTTATAAATGAATAGGTTTAAGAAAAGGCTTAATTCACTCAAAATGTCATTAAAGTTTGAGCACATGTCATTAGTGATAAATGATGACCACCCTGGGACCAATTTGATGGCCATCGCCAAGTGGAGCCACTGACATTTTTAAACTCAAACACAGGTAACATGTAAGACATACAAGAAAACTATCTGTGCCAACATGAGGT
Source organism: Zenarchopterus dispar (assembly GCA_028564865.1). NCBI lineage: Eukaryota > Metazoa > Chordata > Actinopteri > Beloniformes > Zenarchopteridae > Zenarchopterus > Zenarchopterus dispar. The sequence continues at coordinate 16,960 of JAOWBL010060272.1, forward strand.
CAGTCATTTCAAAATTTAATTGAAATTTAATTTAATTTTTGAATTGTCATGTTAATTAAATTTCTTCTGTGTTTGCAACTAAAATAGGAATGATTTGGAAATCAGGATAATGTTCAGCGAATCATCTAAAAAAATTGTAGATGTGAAATTATGATTCTTTTATTGATGCATTACTTTAATTAATGCATGATTTACCTTATATCTTGTACTTTATGTCACTGTAAATACATTAAATGATGTTCTTTCTTTATTGTATTTATCTGTTATTATTAATATTTGTTGTTGTTGTTTTGTTTGTTTGTTAATAATAGTGTGGGTGGTACAGAGGTTTCAGATATTCAGACATCAGATACGATGCATCCAGCATTATTGGGTTAAGTAAATTTGGACTAATTGGTGACTCTAAAATGCCCATAGGAGTCAGTGTGAGTGTGTGGGACTGTTTGTCTACATCTGACCAAAAGATGGATTGGTGTGTACCCTGCATTCTTCCCGAAGGACGCTGGGACACGCTCCAGCAGAACCATGTGAACCTGGATCAGAGGAGGAGGGTATGATGAATGGTTGGGAGGGATTCTCCTGGCTAACATCTTGCAGCACTGGAGCAAACACAGCAGCTCAGAATATATTCTCAGTAATTACATAGGCTTATATTAAATAATTACAAAAAACAACATTCAGATATATATCAGTTTTTTTGTTTTACATATTTAACTGTTTATTGTATTGAAGTCTTTTTGTTTGTTCTTTTCAACAGATTGTCTCATAAATAATAAACAAATGCTGTACTGTGTATGAATGCATGTGACTATATCTGCTGAAACTACAACTTCTGTGTGAAAAGAAAGTACCAGTATTTGATTTGATGCTGCTGTTTTAGCCTGTGAATGCAACTAAAGTCTCGGTTTCCTGGAACCTATTCAGCTTGTGCTTTATGATTAACACATTTTCACTGTGGAGCCGCTTTTGTGTCAGGCTTAGCTTGTGACTAAGCGGTGTTAGCCTCCCACAAAAGAGCCGGCCAAATGAACGTCATTGTACACTCAATCACGCGTCACAGCAGCTGTGCACCATGTGCTTTTAGATTCTAATGTTTTGACATGTCTTTCACAGCAGCAGAACAACAGTAAAATCATTCTGAGTTCATTTTTAGCACAGTCATCATCCATCCATCCATTTTCTATACCCGCTGAATCCATTTCTGGGTCATGGGGGTCTGCTGAAGCCTATCCCAGCCCATCACAGGTGAGAGGCAGGGGTACACCCTGGACAGGTCACCAGTCCATCGCACAGTCATCAAAGTTTTAAAAATAATTTTTAAAAAGGTGTATATTTTCCTCTGAGACAACTCCAGTCACTTTCTCTATATAATTTAAAAATGAGGCAGAGAAAATAATATATACATATATATACATATTTAATCATTTTATTTACACAGTAAAACCAACAGCAAAGTATTTCTTGAAGCAGAGACAAACGAGGTGATGATTGGCACAGATGTGCAAGGTGTTATTCTCATTTCTGCCACAAGAGGGAGACAAAACAAACGCAATATTAAACGAATCCACAATGAAAAAAAAAACATCTTTGCAGTCAAATACAGCCATTTCTTATCATCTTTTTGTGAGAAGCTGATTATTTACAGATTCAGAATGTACAGCAACAACATTTAAAGTTTTCAAGACCTCAATGCCGAGTAAATGAAATGTTTATTGATGACATTGACGGTGGTACAACTCTGTATTGCTATAATAAATACAGTGGCATCTATTTACTGGTTTTGTGAATTTTAAGGCTATTTTGGGCTTTGCAGCAGGTTTTCACAGTAGTCCTCCTTATTCTTGAGTCCATGTCAGACACAATACTTCCAAAAGCAAGCTGTGGAAGACAAAGACTTCCATGATCAGAGTCAGATTATTTATTTGTAATGAAAATCTAGTTTTTATCAGTGTGTATTTAACTCACGTTCACCCCGCTTCTTATCTGTGGATTTGCCTTCTTCCGTGTTAGCTGTAATCTTTCTCCCCAGCTCCAGTTGCTCCATCAAATCTTTCAGCTGTGTGTAAAGGTCATAATATCAATATTACGTCTGTCCAGATGCTTAAAAAAAGCAGCAGAACAGGTTTTCATTTCTTCTTTGTGTCTACTGAAATGAAATTCACAGCCTTTGAGTAACTGAAATCAACTGTCAACAGCCCGCTGTAAGCACAATCTTGGAGAGAAGTGTTTTCAATTCTTAAAATTCCTGACTAAGCTGAATTTTCTTTTCAAAGATGTCTCAGCATCAACTTGAGGAAAAAAAAAAAAAAAAGTACCTGGTCGAGCTCATCTAGTTTATTGGTCAGCTCCATACCTGTGGGTAGAAAATTGAGTTAATTTACAAAAAAAAAAAAAAGTTAGTCCTTGTATAATTTATAGCAGAACTGAGATCTTTCTTCATGCAATTTCTCACCCAGAAAACGATCCTTTTCTACAGGAATTAAACTCTTGTGCAGCAACAGTGCAAAAATCTTGTTTTGAACATCTAGGTCCTCCTTTGGGTTAAGAATTTGATTTCCTGCACATAGAAAGCAAGTAAAAATGCCTTTTTTTACCATCAAGTATTAACTTACAACATCTTTTCTTTTTATCATCTTCTAACCTGTCTAGTGATGCCTTAATTGCATGCAGTACTCTCAATATTCTCATAATTCTGCGTAAGAAAACCTTTGCATTTTTATTGTGCACACACAGATATGACCATTTTTGCATACTCACCATAGTTAAATATGCTCCTTCCATCCACACTGATCACTCCCTGTAGAAGTAGCAAAGCCAGGAGCCCTAAACAGCAGTTATTATCTATAACCTTGACCATAGCTTTCATTGTCAAGTTCTAAATGCACTCTGCACTACGATCTCCTTTCAAATAACTCAAGAGGTCCACTCCCTTGAGCCCATTCTGTCAATATATATATACTTTCTTTGGCTGGGAGGAGGGGCCAGCCCTTTACGTCCTAAATCGACAGCTAGTTATCAAAAGGCCCACGTTCTCAAGGGACCATGAAGCGTCTGAATGATATACAGGGGTCTGACGTTGCAGAGCAGGCCAGTAACCTTACATCACTCTGACATGGGCAAATCAAATGAAGAGGAAGTTATCAATCAGTCAGGGGGTTATGAGATACCTCATTCAGATATTCTTGGCATCTGTAAGTCTTTGACCTTTACATTTATACTTCTTTAAATAAATACATGGTACATGTGTTGGGGAAAGAGAGGTAAGTATATTGAGTCAATCTCTAAGAGCACCTCAGTAAGAGACGAGCTTCTCAATCTTGTCTTCTTGATTGATTTGGACCTGAAGGAACATCCATCACTGAGGGCAAGCCAATCTCCCAGCACCTCCCAGGTTACTGCCGTCTGTCCTGATCACCAAAAACTTCACATCCTGCACCTCTGCAGCATCAGTAGGAATGTTGTCTGTGTTTTTATTATAATGTGGATTTTTTTAAACCTTGCGTTCATGTTCTTAAGATGTGTTTATGTTTTATAAGTAATATTAGTAAAATCAGCCATCAATACTGTAGCTGTGGTTTTCTGCTGAGCTACGTTCTCAGAGAGACGAGGTCAGGCAGCTTTTATGTTCCACGTTAATTATTAGAGGAACCAATCCTGAGGAGGTGGGGGGTGCAATTAACATGAGGACCATAAACATGAGTTAGGAAGCTATGAGAAGAGCAAAAATATGTTAAAAAGACATAAAGAGAAAAGCTTTTCTCAGCTAGACAAAAGCCACCAGCTGGTGACAAAGTCAAGATTCCTTTACAGGAAACTCAATAAAACATTTGGAATTTACAATGTTTGCAATATTGTTAATCTTTTCTGGAATTTCTAAAATTTGTATTACATCTATGGTGACTAAAGTTACCATTTTGATGATTAGGTGATTTGACATGCACTGGTGTCTTATATCCAAATCCCCCTGCCCTTTTTTTTTTAACAACAGCATCACAGACTCACAGAGAGACTACCAGGACCAAACGAGTCAGGAAAATGCTGAATCTGCCACTTTTAGTCACATAAATTACATTAAAATATAGGTGTAGTTCAAGTTAAACTATTATTTCACAAATCCAAAAAGAAAAAAAACTACATATAGTTAGCAAAGATGATAGGTAACATTGTATTCTTTGTCTGATTGTTCATTGCTTATAAATGTTTTCACAAACGCTTGCTTGCCCTCATAATTTGGGGATGGAGTAGCCTACTGCATCTTAATTACACTTAGTCATGGTTATAGTAGTAGCATTTTTATTTTTTTTTTTTTAAGACAAAAGTAAAATGTATATTTATATGTTGGCTACATTACGTAAGTTAGTTCTTTGGGATAAATATTTGGCGCTTTCATTTATTAACTGTAACTCGTGAGATGAATTATAATTGTGCGTAATGACTCGCAGGTGTGGCTGTAAGTTGAGCTGTTAGACACTAGAGGGAGCAATTTATCATAATCTAACTAGAAACTGCTGAAATATCATGGCAGACGTTTGTTTGTAAAAATGAAAGATCAGGGAAACAAAATGCACCGCGACCGCTTACAATATTAATGTCACTAATGAATGTTTCTCCTCTTCATTAAAACAAAAAAAACAAAAAACAAAAAAAAACAGACGACTTGCGAGCTATGACTCTTCTGATATGCTTCCCAAACGGTGCTGCAAGGATTGTTTTTTCACAGGATTACAATTTTAACGTGGGATGGGCTCCTGAGGAAGTTTCTGCTGCACCAGATGTCAACAGTCGGTCACTGAATCCCGAGAAACTGCGTGAAGTTAAACATGTCACGAGCACATTTATACAGGATGTACACAGATTGAGCCTTTCAAAATAAGTCAAAAGAAAATTCAGTGGATGTAAGTTTTCTTTAAATAAAAAAATAAATGATGTTCTTCGATTTTAAAAGTACAGTAATGGGATTGTGTGATCAATCACCTCTGTGACCAACTTTACAGCAGATATAAACATAATAATGTGACTTGTGCTATGATTTGTCAATGAGCATGGTATGTACGTCTGGGCTCCTGTCACCCAATACATTATACAGCTAAGTAGGTTAGAATAAATTAAAGCATTAGAAAAATAAGCATTTATAAAAGTGGAGGAGTGCAAGCTTACTTTAGCAACTAGCCTACATCCAAGCTCTCGTGGTTTTTAGGTTTATAGATTCTTAAGTCTTTCATCCAGAAAAAAATTTGTTCATAAGCTTCAGTAACTTACAGCTTTTAAACTGCATAGCCACTAATACCATAACCAGATAATTT
>JAOWBL010060313.1:2991-16227 GCA_028564865.1 Zenarchopterus dispar
AAAAAGGACACTTCTATTTAGATAAAATCTTTGATTGAAAAATAACATCTCTCCGAATAACTTTTAATTGAATTACTGTCTCTTTTTCCTTAGCAACAAGAGACATAAGGACATTTTGTTATTTTTACTGTACAGTACCCCATTATGCTACCAAAGATCATCAGTACATGCAAGCAAAATAGGAATGCAGTGGACAGGTCTATGTTGGTTCACAACTGTCAACAGAGAGTCTCACAACCCCTGATCATCTCATGTACTTGAGTCAAATCTCTCCAGAGTCTTACGCACTAGAATTCCTGCAAGACTAATGACAATGAAAGGGGACAATGTTTAAACCATAGCAACAAAAGGACTTCAAAACCATGAAATCTAACAAATGGTGGAAGTTTCCCTTTGCTTTGTCACATCTCTTAATGTCTATACCAGTGCTGATAAATTTCCACAGTCATCAAACATGATAGAGTAATTACCAGGCATGGCAGCTATCACATGAACTGTTATTTTTTAATTTGGCAGGAAGACACATTGCACAATTCATGTAAGAAAGTATTGTGGAAAAAACAGCAAATTTGATGTAATAGAAATTCATATTATATGTCATGCTTGTAATCATCTTTCAACGCCTGCGTTTTATCAGGGGACACTGAAGATGGTGACCTTGGGTGGGACTCATAATGGAACACTCTTCAGATCCAAATTGGCAGAGTAGCTCCTTCATCTGTAAATGTTCTGCAGAAAGACCAGGAAAAACTACTTTATCTGGAAAGCAACGCGCTCCACTGGAAACACAGAAACACATCAGCATTAGATCTAAACAATAAGGGAAAGGAAAAGCAGAAAACAAAAAAGAAAGAGTGGAAAAGGAAAATACTAACAGACACATCACTTAACTCATGTCTTGGTGTAGTCATCAGTAACTTTATTAGGTAAACCAGGTGTTTAGTTAATAAAGTGTCTGGTGAAAGTATATTGGAAAAAAAGTATATTGGAAAAAAATTCCTGTATTAATCCCCAAAAGTAAATTAAATATATATCCAAATACATAGCACTGGCCAAGTTTCATGCAATGGTTACCCACCTCCACCACCATATATTAAAAAAAATCAGGAATATGTGAAGTCCTGTTTAAACAGAACAATGAAAGTATCCAGGACAATGGGGAAAATCCTAATCTTAACCACATAAAGCTGTTAAAGCATCACTACCAGGAATTATTACCCCAAGAGAGAACAAAATTGGGGTTATTTAAAAAAAGATTCTTTTTTTTACTTACACTTTGACAACGACCTTCTTTCTATTGCAATTGTCGGAGACCATGCTCTACATAGTCCAAAACTAAGCTTCAATAAGTGCAGTACAATTCACATAGGGACTGTATGCTCTTTACCACAGCACATGCATGACTGGAATACAAGCCTGGTGAACTATGAAGTGACAACTGACGCGAAAAAGTCAAGAACCACATTTTTGAGGGGCAGCTGTAAATATGCAAATAGTCTATTTGACTTCTAACTTCTCTCCCCAAAGTGGCTTAAAGCAGGAGGGTAAAGCCAAAACTCTTTCAAAAGAAATGTTAGAAACAACAGCTCAAAGGGTACAAGCATCTGAGCTTTAGCACCTTGACAAAATGTGGGTAAATACTTTATATTTCTGTGACCCAGCAGGGCTGGAGAAGAGCTGGTAGAAGAAATATTGCATCATTTGACCAGAAAACTGCTGAGCAAGTATTCAAAAGAAAAGAAAATTTACAGCTTTTAAGTGAGGTTAAAATTTTGACTCAACAACAAAAGTTGTTGCATATTTCTTGTAGATGTATTGAGGAGTGAGGAGGAACTCAGAATTACCTACTCAAACAAAGTCTCAGTGTCTCCAGAGCACTTCAAGCATCTTTTATGAATCACCATCTTTGTGTCATTTTCTACAGAAATCTTACAAGGTATGACCTATTAACTTTTTTATATCCCTATGAATGGAACAAAGTCTAAGTTGGATGACATTACTTTAAATCATAGGCTTGTACAAGTAGAGTTTTGTTTAACTTTCCCAAAGTTTTATTTTTCTACCATCATGTGGTGGAGGAAAACTAACTAACCTGAAAAAGAAAACTAACTGAACTGAATGTCTACTACATTTGCAGTCCATCCACCCTGTATACCACACAACAGAGATGCTAGGAAAGATAATTAACTCAAGTGAAGTAAAAGAAAACATTTGTCTGGAGTTAATCTTAATGTTAAGCTCATGCTGTGCTAGTTAGCATTAGATGCTAGCACAGCATATTTTTCATTTCCAAAATCTATTGCACAAGTTTGAAAGTTTAACACATGAAACAAATATTTCCCTGAAGAAAAACTAGGAGTTTTGCAACGATGTCAGATTACAGAGGTTCCCATTGGCATGAATAAAAATGAGTTGAAAAATGGAGCCCCCACTTTTCCCCTATAAGAATTGCAAACAATAGTTATGCTCAAGTACATGGGTGATGAATGGGGATGGGGCTAAAATTGTTGTTTTATCTGGCTCCCACTTGGGCCAGCCACATAAGTGAGCTCGAGGGCAAGTCACATTCGTGGCCAATATGTAGCCAGCAGACAATCCCGTATGGGGCCTGCTTTTCATTCCATTTATATCTCAGATGGTCCCCACATAGAAATGTTGGCTAGGTAGAAGCAAGTGGAAATGATGTGTAAACTATCCACAGGTTTGAATATGATCAAGCTTGTTTTCATCTGTGTGGCCCTTTTGATGGACAAGCATATTGTCCAGGGTGTACCCAGGCTCTCAACCAGTGCAACAATGATGGTACAACATGGATTGTTGATGGAGGACTGATGGCAATGCTGTGGGTGGAGAACAGGAAAGCAGTGCTGCACCAAGTGAATCCAACCACTGACATGTCAAATGCAGATCACAGAAAGTGGAGAGTTAGTAAGTGGACACATCCAATTTTCCTCCAAGGGGAAATAGGTTTTGAAGAGTGCTGAGTAATAGAGGTGCACCACTGTGGGGAAAGTGGATCAGCAAAACATGGCAATCTTTCCTCCTCGGCATTTGCCATGCATTTCAGCTAAGGCCTCCTGGCAGCACTAACAGCATGTCATCAAACTGCTACCTCAGAGATTATTGTTCTTTCCGAGTTCTCCAAATTTTCCAACATAAAATGTTAACTCCACTAAATGTTTGGCTAAGTAGCAGGCATTTTCACAACAAAGCCATGGATACTGTTATACGTTTGGCAATTCAGCAGCAGATATGACTCATAACTTATACCAGGGGCTTATAGCTTATGACTTGCCATGGCATGATGCAATACATACATCGAACAAAAGCTTTCCCAGACTTATAGTCTCAAAGTTGAGCACTGAGACCAATTTAGAGCTAAAATTGAATGTCAAAAGCTGTGACTTTGAAATGTTCATGGGCAGACATACTACCAGCCAACCAGACAACCTGCCAGCAGCAGTGGTCAAGCTTCCTCATAATTTCCCTGACAGCAAGGTGAGTCAGGCCATGACTAACCAGCAAGACTAAACCACTATCAAGCCATTACATCTGTAGCGTGGAGGCCAGTGGGTATGATGTGTAGCTCTGGAGTAATTCTATCTCTTACTTCTACTTTCTGCTTGCTGAGAAACACAAACTGCTTTTCTGTCATAAAGACGGAGGGTGGGGTGATTTTGTTTCTCTTGCTTGATCCTGTCACAAAACTGGAAGCCTTAATGCTGTAGGGGCCGAACGTCTGAGAGCTACTTAGTCTTTGAGACACTCGGACCAGGAAGAGTGTGCCAAGATGTTACCCCGCCTTGGCTAGGTACCGCTCCGGGGCTTGGACTCCCAAAGTCTGAGCTGAAGCTGGGCAGGGCTGAATATGAACATGTACATGTAAAGAGTTTACAATATAAACATATACAAACTATGCTGTTAAATTTGCCTTTGAATGGAGTGATGATGTTTTTGTAATTGTCACCAAAGTCATCAAAGCATTTTGGATCCATCCATGCACTAACTTCTGGTTATCCAGTGTCAGGTAGCAGACAAGTTTTCCCCATACACAAACACAAAACATGAAAAAAGGGGACAGACTAGAACTTATTGGTAGCTGGGAGAGTAAATGTGAGTGAAAATCTTTTGTAATAAGGAAGTACCGCAGCTGATTGTTTCTTTTGTGACTTCATGGGTTCTCCTCCAGAATTCCTACCCCAGTGTGACCTCACCCATTCTCTGTCTTTGGCTGTAGCTCAAATGAAGACAGCTCCATCTTCAGATATTTAGAAAATGAAACATCCATCAGCCGTTAACAGTCTCTTGGTGACATGGTTTTGATGAGCTTTTAAGTTGCTCACACTAGTACGACTTTACCTGTCGATTTACTACTGACCCATCTCCCAAGCTCTGTGACTGGCATATAAGGCCTAAAATTCCTAGCCGTTAGAAAGAGCTTCTGGTAATGAGACCATCTCATATTGCTCAGATTGACTGATTGATGGGCAACATCTATTTTTATATTTCAGCAGAAAGACTGAATACAGAATCATGTCTTATACTTGAAGTATTAATTTGATCCTCTCAGACTTTGAAAAAAACTCATGGGAGCAGAGAAACCAACAAACCTTTCTAAAGCAACATCTACCATTATTAATTATTCAAAGAAGAAAATTAAATCTATTTAAACCTATCTCTATAATGTGGTAAAGGGACATTCTGAGCAATTTTGTGAATTAAAAGAAGATTATGTCCAAAGAACGTGGTTTCCTGTGAGAAGTCCACGGCTTGTAGTTGGACATTTTTCATATAAAGCATCACACCCTGTATTTTAAGCCCATGTTGGTGTGTTTGCTTGTTGTTTCTTAAGCCTGCACTGCCAACCACATGTTAGAGAGCTCTGAGAGCAAGGCCAACCACCTAGGCATGATGGGGAATTGAGCAGCTAAACCGCACCAAACCAGCCAATCAGAAAGAACCTAATGGGAAAACACAAACCTGAGTATTTAGCTGTCACGGAGCCGTCAGCGGGAGATGGAGAGGCGACCGCACTGTGGTGCTGTAGTCTGTGATTACACGCTGCCGCCAGAGGAAAATCAAAGTGCTGATTACACTACGCAGCTGACTGTGGGCCTGGTCTCGCAGAGCCGGTGGTCAGAGTTGACTGACACTCAAATGGCAGTAGACGGAACTTACATGTTCTACATTTTAATATAAAGCAGATCTGCAAAGCTGTTACTTAGGGATTCCTTTCTACTGTGGGAATTGCATTTACAACATTGTGGTGACCTCCCAGTGTGTTGTTTATCTGCTTCTTCCAGATGTACCGCCAAGTATGCAAGGTTTTAATAGATATTAAAATGCTCTTCACACTCATCCCTGCCTGTGCATCGGTGGAAACACTGATTGCAGCGCTGCTCATTGTGGGAATAATCTCCCAACCACATGCTGGACAGAAGTAGCCAATATCCAGAGAGAAAAGAAGAGAGAAAAAGGAGGCTGTGTTCTTTTCCAGGATGGTTTAATTGCTTGGTTCAAGTTTTTAACTTTATCTTCTGCTCAGATAATGTACTGCATATGTTTTACTGGCTGAGACAAAGTTGTTGTGATACCTGACTCACCATGTCATCAACAGCAAAACAAGGTATTTATTCCCAGAAGAGTATCCTGAACTGTAAATATTCAAATGATAAAAAAAGCTTTTGGAGCTATTTAAGTCGAGACTAAAAAAGGCCTAAGCATTTTTAAAGTGGTAAATTGTCTTTGAGCGTTTCCTCTTTTTATGCAGCCTACGTCATGTGAAAAATGTTTTCATGCCACGGGAGTTTTTCTTCTTCTTAGAAAGTGACAATCCTAATAACTGAAAACTCATTCATATTCCAGAATTTTCCCGCTACACAGTTTTCATCAGACTGTTGGATTGACCATACTCCTCTGTGTTTTATTGCAGTGTTCTGAGTTTTGAAGTTGTTTTGGGTTCATGCTGCAGGACTGATTGGGAAAAGGCATTCACCGCTCAACCGCCTGACTCTTTCGACTGGTCGCAGCAGTTCCAACTGTCCTGTCACCATTATATATTACAACCTACTTCTTTTCATTTAAGTTACAATATAACTCCTGGTGAAATAACTGTTTTGTTTATCTGGTTGCTGAGTGTTAGGATACTCCTCCTAAACTGCATTTCTCTGCTGGTTTGTGATGCTTCAATTCAGAATAGTAAAATGCCAGTTTTTTTAATCAATTGGAGCAGATGTGGCTTTAGAGACAGAGGCTGTCTCTAATGTATCTCTGTCTCTAGAATGTATCCCAAAAGAAAATTCAGAATACCTGAATAGGGAGAAAAGGATGTTTTATAAACATCTCTTTTTTAAAACTTTTTTGAAGACTTGTTCACAAAAAAAAAAAAAAACAGATTAAAATGAATATCAAAACTAAAATGTGATACAGCTTGGGTTCCGTTTCACAGATTGAAGTATGTATATTCTCACTAATTTTTGTAAGACTGAAAAAAAGGGAAAAAAAGAAAACAGAAGTTCAGTTTCTGGGCAAATTTCTGCTCAGTGACTCATGTTGATTGATTAAGAAAACTGTATCAGTTCTTCCAAGACCTGCAGTTAAAAATAATAAAGCTTTTTCTCATACATGGTTTGAACTGCCTCCCAACTCTTATTACTGCTGTTCCCTGTCCCTCAAACTTAAACCTTCCCGATCCACCCACAGCTGGCTAGCAGGCTCTTGCTGCCGACCTTTCACCCCTCACCTAACATGGCTGCCATTTCTCAACAATTACCAGCAATTGGTCAGTTATTTTCTTTGGCCACTGAAATTACAGCGCCGTCAAAGTGAGCAGGCGATAAAATGTAAACGCTTCCATTTGGAGATGAGAAGGCAGAGAGGTGTGAGCCCTCAGACATGTGGGGAAAAGACTTTCACCTCTCACGTTCTTGGAAATAGTTTGGAGTTTTCAATTAGATTGTCGTCATAGTTTCTATAAATATATAAGACATATCCATATACGTTGCAAAAACTAATTTCTAAGTAAGATATAAAACTTGTTTCAAGGAAATTAGGATATTATTTTAGACTGTATTGCTAGTTTCAAGAATTGTAGTCAAGAAAATCTTATTTACCCCACTGATGAAAATATGTGAAAATATTAAAACAATTTTGACTAGACTGAGAAATATTGTGTTTATTTCTAGAGCACTGGCGACCTGTCCAGGGTGTACCCCTGCCTATTGTCTGCTATGGGCTGGGATTGGCTCCAGCAGACCCCCGTGACCCAGAAATGGATTCAGCAGGTTCAGAAAATGGATGAATGGATTTCTAGAGCGCCTGTTTTTGCAAGTGTATATTCACTGTAAAAACCCATTTCCAAGAAAAGATTTGGTTTCAAGAATGTTAAACTGTTTTAGATTTTATTTATTTATTTTTATTTATGTATGTATTTATTTATTTATTTGCTTGTTTTAAAAATTCTAGTCAAGGAAAAAGTTTCTTGCCCCATTGACTGAGACATTTTTGAAAAAAAAAAAAGGCAATTTTGAATAGATTTAGGAATAATGGGCTTATTTCCAGAGGGCAGTGTTGCTTCAGACTGCAAAATATCCCGTAGAAAGAGGTATTTCTGGAAAAACACTTACTTAATTAATTCATCCTGGGGTAGGTAAGGAAAGATGTTTCCTTTGTTTTGGACTCTGTGGCTCAATTAAAACCCCGTACACACTTTCCATCATCAGCTCCAGTTCATGGCTCTCTCCAAACATGACAGATCCTGCAAAGCAAGAATCACTTAGTGTGGTGAAACGATGATTTCTCTGAACAAAGGAAAAAGTGAGATGGACAGAATGGAAGAAACTATAATAGACACCGTCACGGTGGGTTTGTGGTGAGCTCCGTTTGACAGCAGTGTTTATTGGAATGGTGAAACAACGGCACTTACAGGAAGCTGCTGACTCTCATCCAGAGCTGGATCATGGGTTCAGCTCAGATTGATGGAAATGAGCAAGAACAGGGCACTGCAGGTTCTTGATAGTTTTTTTTTTTTAATGTAAAACAGTGGAGCCAAATCTGACTGTCATTCTGTTACTTAAACCGAAATATTGATATTTTACAGATGAGAAATGATCTGCCCCCAGTGCTGTCCTGAAAACCAAAATGTGTTGTCAAACTGTCTATTTCTACGATCATCTATTTTTAGATGCATTTTCAAATTCATTGATTTATATTTGTTGTACTTTAGCTACGTTAGGCTGAATACCATGGCAATCATGTTACAGCAGTACACTGAACTTATGTTTGCTTCAAGAAGCTAAATTTAACTTGTCATAAATGACATAACAGGATAAAGAACAGTGCCAGTTTTGGTAAGCCACTGGCCCATCCATCCATCCATCCATCCATCCATCCAATTTTGAAATCTGTTTTACAGATTTGTGTCAGCTGCTTTTGAGGTACAGCAAATAACTCTCAATTGTTCACTGACTGACAAGAGTTTTTAAGTGTACCTTTTAAGCTGATTGTCACTACAGACATCTACATCTATCTATTCTCTCAATGATGGGGATTTTATTTTTGTCATAAAATGTTCCCCATAACTATTGTAACATGTGTACTAGAAAAAAAAGACAGCTCTTAACTGTAGTCATGAGACCAAAGAATATTGTCTGTGCTATATTTTATGTTGATGTCATCTTATGTTCATTAAGGAGGAAATGGGGTTTTAATTTATGTTTTCATTTTTGCCTGGATCTGATTGAAGCTAACAGTCTCCATCTAATGGACTGTTGAGTGTTTTAATCCAGTAATATCTGTGGTGTCTTACAAGGTTGGATGTGACTGAATAAAAAGCATAATGTGGTATGAAATGAAAACAATCTGGTAAGTGCTAGGTTAGTCCTCATATTATGCTTTTCTTTGAGTGTTATTGATGAATCAATATTTCTTGATGATTTCAAGATTTTGCTGGTTCCAGTGCTGCTCTGGAGAAATTAGAATATTGTCACCATATTAATTTAGTGTTTGTATGAATGTATTAAGCTAGATCCAAATAGCAACATGGTTTTCAGAGTTGAGTTCAACGATATTAAAAAAAAAAAAATACAGTTCCTTGACTGACCACAAGGAGCTGACTTCAGAAGGAAGTCACGCTCCATTCACCTCATCATGCTAAAATGTCCAACCAGCTGTTCTTAGAAACTCCACAGGACATGAAAACATACATCACTTTTCTCATGTAATTAATCACATCTCTTTACAACCCGCTGCCAAACACCTCGGTCCAAATTCCCATGCAACCAATCATTTTCAGTTTCAGATCACTCTTCCTCCACCTCACAATGTGACTTCTTTGCCTCAAACTAGGTTATAAGTGGTAGTTGGGATGTAGAAGAGTTAGAAAAGTGGGCAGTGGAGTGAAAGGTTGGTGCCACCGACCACAGAGAGTATGGAAACATGGAAAAACTACCCTCAGTTTAATTAGTGATTCGTGATTGGTCGAGACACGCCGTTTGTGTTGCATGCATTGCAGTTTGACAGTGGTTTCTTTCTGGACGCAGCAGCATCAGATTTTGACGGCATGATTCAGCAGAACTGTGGAAACACTGAAGCCCGTTGCCTATTTACTTATTTGCTTGTGAGCGTGTGTGCTTGAAAAGCGAGTGCCCCGTGAGTCTGAGGCTTGTATGTATATTTATGTTGGGATCAAACTTTTCGTGGCGCCATTTACGCAATAAACTGCACTCCGCCATGTTTTTGTTTTCACTGACGAGGAGAAGCGGCTGACGCACGGGAAAAACGGGTCTACGTGCTTCTGCTTGACTCATTTTCCTCTGGGCCATGTTCAGACACCTGACATGTACAACAAAACCAGAATATCAGGAGGGGGGTTGATTTTGTTTTGCTTTTTCACAAAAGGCCACAGGAGTCAAATCCAAGTGTGTTGATGTCACAAGAACAGTTCTCAATGTTTGCCTTCACAGTAATTCAGTAATGATTAAATCTGTGATGTAAGCTGCATCTCTGAGATATTAACTTGGTTTCATTTGTTTACAAAGCTCTTTCTTAAAGGTCTATTGATCCTCAAAGGGGAAGTTCAAGTGTTGCAGTAGTACAAGACAAAAGAAGAACCAAGCAGAAAACAAGAATATGGAATAGAGATCATATAGGATCAAGTGATCAGTTAAAAAGTGACTGTTATGGGATAAAAACATAAAGTGCATAGTTGACAAGAATGTGAGTAGATCAGGACATCAGAGTATAAGAAATCACAGTCAGTGGCTTTTACTATTGTTATAGAGCCTGATGGCCCTGGGCACAAAGGAGCGCCTGGACCGGTCCATTCTCCACCTGGGTGGGATAAGGCGCCCAGCTGCCCATCTGCCACACCTGCTCGTGGAGGGGGTGAGAGAGATTGTCCAAGATGGCATTAATTTTCTCCCTCACCCTCCTCTCAGCTACCAGGTCCAGAGTGTCTGGTTCAAACCCAAACACAGAGCAGGCCTTCCTCGCCACCTTATTGAGTCTTTTTACAGGCTGGTTCAGAAACCTGCTTTGGTCTCAATCATTTGATTTCACATTCATAACCACTCTGAGGAGGGGAATTTTTTTTTTGAACCACACAAAGAGAATTTATATAAAGCATTAAATTTATTTCTAATATGATTGATTGACAGTCGACTCACCCAATAACTAGGCGTTATCAATTCCTCATCCGTAATCCTCCTGCTTCTGCGCTTAGCACAGTAAGTTTGTAGTAACTCAGCATCAGTTGTATTTTATTTCACTGTTGAATCAACATGTTAACTTGTATAGACGGCTCTGCGGATACTTCGGTGGGCTTCAGCTGACAGAGCTGGGAGTGAAGCTAACTTTGATTGACATGCAGCTTTGTCCACCGAAACACAAAAGCTCCTGTCTGCAAAATGATCCAGAAAAAGTAGGGAAAAAAACCTCTGCACTGTGTAAGCACTAATACAGCTGATATTATCAACATATTACGTCGAAAAAACAGTGCATCATGTATGGGGTAAGCTTAATTTAAAAAAAAGACGTTTTTTTATTTTACAAAAAACAGTATTTTTTTTCAGGAAGGAGGCTTTACCTTTTGGTCATCATCATGTTCTTTATCTTTTCTTGTTGTTTGTTTGTGTTTTGCCTGTTTCCAGGTGCATCATTTCAACAAAAATGGCTCAGAAACCAGTTTTAATCGTGCAGTGTGTGACTTGAATCTGGTTGAAATCGCTGAGGACTAACTGACTGCCCCACCAGCATCTGTCAAAACAAAAAAAAACAAAAAAAAGATGAAAAAATGGATGCATCAACTTTCTCATGATAAACTGCCCCCATTTGGTCTGGTATGCGGTGGTTTCATAGCCTGCACTTAATACACACTGTATGGTGCAATTCTGCGTGTGAGCTTGAGACCCACATCTCCATCACACTCCTCACATGACAGTTTACTTTTAATGGAGTCATACTTGTCTTGGTTTATTTCTCCATCTTCTCTGAAAAGAGTTAATCAGTTCATTCCCAGTGTGTTCAACCCTTAGCTGGTCCAGAACACAAAAAACATAGCCCTCCGTTCGCTTGGCCTCTGTTGGCATGGTGACGGTAAAGTCCAGTGGATACTCGCGCCCGGTGCCACTGACTCACGCCAGGGCCGCCATCCATGTGCCAGGCGCCAATCAAATCCAACCCAAACGCCACTGAACCGCCGAACCTGACCCACCCTGGCCGCGATCCACAGCTGTCACAGCTTGGAAGGAAAAAAGAAATGAAAAAAATATGCCGCACGCACACGCAATTGACAGATCCTAGACAACTGGCACCAAAGAGAAGTTCATTTCCCTTTTGTAAAATAAACCAAACAAACATTAAAAACAAGCTTTTTCATTGCTGTTCTTGTCAGTACATCAAACAGGGTTTGAAGATTTTTTTTTTTAAATTTAACCTGTCCCCCTTTTTTTAACAGCCTGAGAACAAATAAAAATCTGAACGAGCAGGGCCTAAATAAAATCTGAAGGCAGAGGAAATTAAGAAAAGGGAAGTGAGCAACGCAGGACTCTTGGCTCCATCCCGTCCTGTCCAATCAGGCCACCTAAAACTGTCCCGTGGTTTACAGTAGGAGATGTTTGATGGGAACGCTCTCCAGCCAAACACACACACACACACGTGCACAAACGCATGTAGCCACACAGATGCAGAGTTTACGAGCATGATTCGCCTCAACAGCAGCAGAGTTCAACAAACTGCAAAGGTCTGTGAAAACTAGAACAATGTGTGGAAGGATTCGTTCAGCCTTTTTCTGTTTCTTTCTCTTACACACACACACACACACGTACAAAACCCCTCCCTCTTCTCCTATAGTTACTTTTATTTATCCCATTAAAAATGAGCCATTTCACATCATGTGGGACGTTTGTTTTAACACTAAAGCTTGAATTTTATATGTTATGTTTTTTTTTCTTTTTAGATCACGTATAAATCTGGTGAGCAGTCACGCAGCAAACCGTTTCATCAGGCTGTATTTAGGTGTGTCATGTTGAACTCGGCAGAGAAGGGCTGGCCCGCCCTGATTACCAAAAATAAACAGCGGTAAAGCAAAAGTCTGACTCATTCATCATTGCATCATGTTGACTGGTGTTTGATGCTCTGAGGTTTGTGGATAGAAGTGGGACTGTCGTGGATTTTCCTCTGCATTAGTCAGCATTCGTGCCGTATCTGTAGCAATATGTTCAACATTTACACGTTGATCCGTGACAGACGAGCCGCCGCTGACTACTGAGCTTGTAAGGCTTTGGATGACAACAGTAACAGGTGACTCACGTCATGTTTTCTCTGCCCTGCTCTTGCACACTCCAGCCATTTGTTACATGAGGTGTTCAAATTCAAATTCAGAATACTTTATTAATCGCCAGAGGGAAAATTAATGAGCTGTTGAAGTGAAGAGAAAGCTTAAAGCTTGGGCCTGTCATGCTTACACAAACTGGCAATGTTAAATGTTTGTGTCAGGTTTAAATAAGTGCCAAAAGCAGAACTTATGACACTGTTCAATGTTGCTGAAGTCAGCGACTTATCAGACAAACCCAGTCATACAGCAGTAAAACCTGAAAATATATTCACATTTCACAAAAGTTAGTGTGAAAATTATAAAATAAGTTTAGTTGTCCAGTTAAATGACTTTGTTTAACTGGTCTCTTTTATTTGTCCCAATGTAGGTGACACACACACAGAAAGGGAATCAATTTTTAGGAT
>JAOWBL010060333.1:0-22254 GCA_028564865.1 Zenarchopterus dispar
TATATATATTTATATATATGTGTGTGTGTGTGTGTGTGTGTCTTTTAGTGTGATGAAATGCATTCGAGAGATTTTACATAGTGTGTTGAAAGGGGAAATGCTACTGACTTATTATTTGTATTTTAGTGTATATTTTGTTCAATATGGGTCAAGTCTTTAATTATTCCTTTTCTACAAAAATATGTTATTTAGATTGATTTTTGGTTTATGACTCTGGCTGCACTTAAATGTATATTTCATGTATATTTCTGCCATTCACTCAAACCAGGAGAGGCACGTGACCTGTTTCTGTTTCAAATTTTAGGAATTATTAATACCAATTTTTTGTCTGTACTAAAAGGAGTAAAAATGGTAAGAGTCACATTATTTTGATGAAAAATACAGATAAAACAAGAAGTGGTTTTTCAAATGTAAGCAAATTATCTAAAGTTACATATGTTTATCGGTAATATATATATATAAATGTTTGTTGTGTCATCAGCGTCTAAATTCAAAGCCAAATTTTGCGACATTCATGTTAAATCTTTGAGTCAGAAGAAGATGCTCATGGTCTACAATTTGATCACATTAACTGAGGAAATTTGAAGACAGAGTGAATTGGAGGACAGACAAGTACTATACTTATTTTCCACACCACTCTTGCCACCACTTAGCTAAAACATGATCATTTCTACAATTCATAATTCATACCTCCAGAGATCTGGCACAATTATCTTCTGTCTCTTTGAAGCATCATAATAATAATAATAATAATAATAATAATAATAATAATAATAATAATAATAATACTTTTTAACTATAAGTAAGGAATGACATTTGCAAGATTTTTTGTACAACAATTTGCAAAGTTTGACAATTAATACACCAAAAGGCAAACCCAAACATACTCAAAACTAAAGAAATATTGTTTTTGAAATTATGAAAAAAGAGATAATAATATAATAATGACGATACACTTGATACAAATCAGCACATACGCGGATGTTTTTATGACCGTGTCTCTGTGAAGACTTTTAAATCCTCTCTTCTCATCACAGAGCTGATGCCAAAACGTTACCAACTAATTTAAATTGATTTTGAATGTGTGTCTTCTTAACACATCTGTACTGAGACATCTTTTAGGAAATGTTTTAACGTGCACAAAGACCTTCTGAAAAATAGTTACATATGTATTTCAGTGAGGAGTTAACAATTATATATTTGTATGGTGTCACACAACATGACATGATTTATATTCATTTATTTGAACTAATTTTGTTGAAAACCTCCTCAGCAAAATGGACAATGTTTTACTAAAACTTTACGCATGACCTTTATACAAATATGTCCATTTGTTTCAAACGTGTTCTTGAAACGCAGCTACTGTCTCTGGCAATGAGACTATGTCTTTACATGCACACCTCACACTTGTTTGTCCAGACCTGCAGGAGTATAGATTCTTACAGTAAAGTAAAACAGATTGTAAATGCTGCGCTGACAGAATCCTGACTTGACAACCTGTCCTGTTTTCTCAGCAGTGCTTCCTGTTTTCTCCATCTGTACAAAGGCAGCAAGCATGCAGAGTTAAAACAGGCCACCTCGGCTGTTTGTCTCTCACACACCATTTGCTAGAAGGAAGTGGCCAACCATTTTTAAGATTTATTTATTCTCCCTTCCCACTCTTGGATTTACGAAAAGTCTGTGCAGTGAGAAAATACAGACAGCAAAGTCCAAACTGGTGACTCAACTGGACTCAAACATTTACAGTCAGCAGTAACCCAGAACAGCAGATTTCAGCCCACGGCCCCATAACACCAACTTACTCTAAACATCTATAAAGCTTACTATCTTAAATATTGGACTGGTAAGAAGTTCATGTATTTTGTCAAAATATTTCCTGTGAAAACACCTCCCTATCTCACTTCTTCATCAGAGCTGTGTTAAAACATGCACCAATTTCCTTTCCTCTTGTAAAGACACCATTACCTCCCATCAATAATGCAGCGGGGTTAAGTACAAGTATCTGTCCTGCCACTCGGGACTGATAGAAGGGACATGAGAGCTGTTTCCCCTCACACAGCTGCGCAAAATCATGTTTGCTTATCCTCACACCAAATCTTTTTGGTGAAAATATGTGAGAGGGTGAAAACACACACACACACACAAACACACACACACACACACACAAACTAAGCTATCACAGCAAAGTCCATAAAAAAAATAGACAAATTATAAGACGGGAACAAATAGTAGAAAGACACCAGATGCTCCCGCATGCATTCATGCAATGCACATCACGCACATCACATGATCACATGGTCTGTGTGTGGAGGTCTTTGTGCGCTGTGCACTGTATGCTCACAGGAGTGAAGGATACATGTGGATTTGTTTGTGTGCTGGAATTCCTGGAGTACAAGGAGGCTGTTATAAGGTACGTTGCATGTGTTTTTTTCTCTGGCACTGTGACAGTGTGTGTGCGTGTAAGTGTGTGTGGGTGCAGAACAGTGCTACTCCTACATATTTCCATCCAGACAGCGCTACGCATCCTTGTGGGAGGAGTTATGAGAACAATGATGGGTTCTCGTCTCCTTCTTACACACAGTGTGTGTGATCGTGTGAGAGCACATGTGTGATGGTTTTTGTGTGTGTGTGTGTGTGTGTGTGTGTGTGTGTGTGTGTGTGTGTGTGTGTGTGTGTGTGTGTGTGTGTGTGTGGGAGAGACTGAACAGTGGTGTACTCTGACATGTGGCGATAGAACTAATAGGTAAGTCCTTCTCTTCTTTGCCTCTGTGGATTCCTTCAGTCGTCTGCTTTTATTTGTATCACATCTGGATGTATTATAAAATGTTGAATTAAGTTTCTTTTTCTCTCTCTGTTTAAAAATATTTGAATCTTAACCAACTTGACAGACATTAGCCATAAACTCATTTTTCTTTTTTCATATTACTGTTAGCACATGATAACTTTTTTCTACTTTGAGCACTTTTGTACTTGCTGTGGTTAAGCAGGATTGTGTACATTAAAAGGATTATTGGCTCACAGTAACGCCATCATCCCCACCTACCTGGGATGTGTCAGCTTGATGAGTGTGTATATTGTGGGCTGCAACAAGCCCTCTGAGGTAAAATACCCTCAGTCCCAATTTGTTGAAATGGTTCATGACAGGGCACCCCGAGGATACACCATCCATTTTTCATTGTCTTCCCACGCGTGTCTGTCTCACACACATAGAGAAGCATACACATGTACAAACTAAATTTGGTGCATATGCATGCATCCTACACAACACAGCAGCATTTCCATTTCAAAGATTGTCTCCCACCAAAGGATCTGTAATGGGCGGTAAACTTTCCATTTGAATTTGTCGCTGGCTAATATTAGTTCTTTGCTGTGTGGTGGGTAGCATCTCAAGACTGTGGAGGAGGTTAAAGGTAAACCATCACTAAGACCAGGTGACCACATATCAAGATGAAAGAAACTTGATAGTGGAATAAAAGAAACGGCGCTATTAAAGTCATCAGGAGGAGGAGAAAAAAAAAGCATCAGCATGGAATATTTTCACACGCCTGGCTGCTCCCTGCAGACTACGCACCCCCTCTACTTCAAACCAAAATACACACTTACACACACCACATCTCTGTCCTCCCTCCCCCCAGCATGAGTGCATGGACTAGCAGGCGTCATGGCCCTTTGTTTGACATATAGCTGCACACAAAGGCATCCAGACCTGAAATATCACCGGGGAGCGAAGGCACTGCATGCACATCCCCTCATCAGGACCACTCGCTGTCGGTCTGAACTACATGCTGATTCTGGAGAATATTACTAGAATAAAGCAATGCTTTTGGTTAAATTGCATTTTTATCTGTGTGTCTGCTCAGAAGGGAGATTTTTGTTCTTTTCTGTACTGTATAAAGTACAGATAACAGTGCTTTCACACGCAGCTGTGTCAGACCTTTGTTTCTGCCGAGACAAAAGAGGAGGTATTGACTCTAGACAGCACATCAGCTCACTCTGAGACTGCTCGTCCTGAGGCAATGTGACTCGACTGTCACTGGGATTCTTGTAGAGACAGGACTTGAGTCATTAGGCTAAAGGTTCAATTCTCAGCAATCTTTTTGCTTTTACTTTTTTTTTCCAGTTCCTAGCACAGAAGCGCCTGCCACGGGTGGAAAAAGAGAAAGGATTGAGGCACATGTTTTCAAATAGTACATATGGTGTTCACACCCAAATTATGCAGAATCCACAATCATAAGAGAGTAATAACATGTGAAAGAGATATTAGTGATAAGTACAACAGTAACAGTAGCTGCTCTCAAGAAAGCATTTTCATATTCATGCGCCTGAGCGACCACAACTGCAAAGTCTTCTTCTGATTTTCACAAAGCTGCCACCTTTGTGAGATTTCAGGACTCTACTTTTTTTTCCTTCTTTTTTTAACATGTGCAGTTTTTCCAGCAGGATCTTTCCAGTGGGATGACAAGCTTTCTGCACGGAATCTGTGGCAAATGGATTTCACCAACACCCAAAAGCACAACAGGGGGTTTAGGATGATGTTGGGCAAGAAAGTACAATATCAGACACTGAAAGGTCAGCACTTTTTAATCAGCCACGTGAACTGCAGAGCAAAGATTGCATGACAGTTTATGGAATTAGCACTGCTTTGCATCATGAATCCTAAAAAGAAAATAAAACAAACATTTTCTGGAAACGTCTAATGCGAGCTTGTCTTTTGGTAAAATAAAACTGGAGGCAGCAGACATGGTTTCAGTCTGGCGTTTATATGAAGTGTGAGGCAAGTGCTAAGTCTCTGGGAACACAAGGAAGGCCAATCTTGCATTTTTCAATATGCAAGTTATTGCCACAGTCCCTAATCCCACACACTGTGTATAGCTACTTAGACAGAGAAAGAAGTGTGCGTATGCAAGGTAGGGGGAAAAAGATTTAAGCCTTTCATTTCAGCTGAGGATGGCAGGTATGTTAAAACCAGATAAAATGAGACATTAATTGAGTAACAGACTAGTAGGTTTTTATTAGCGGATGTGTGTGTGTGTGTGTGTGTGTGTGTGTGTGGTCTGTGAGAAAGGATTCATGTGTCTGGTTTTGGGAAGTCCTTGTCCTTTTCGCTTGTCTTTCTTTACCTGTTTTGGGCTTCATTAGATGAGTCCTGCACTGCTGTGAGAAGCAGGGGAGTGAGCTGTGGTGAAGCAGGTGCAGCTTCCTTCCAGAACATCAGTATGAACAGATTTTCTGAAAAGGCTCTCAATCCCAGCAGAGATGAGAAATCAGAAAGCTCTGAAAGGCCCTTGGGGCTTTAGGAGGCGTAAAGGTCTGCATTCATCACTTTTCTAAAGACCTGAGTGATTTCTGTTGCGTACTTCTGATTTTCTCTGTTAGAATCTGAGTCATACACCATCATATCCAAAAAGAGGACAAAAAACATCTTCTCAACTCTTCTTTGTACGAGAGTGTGTGATTCTACAATCTAGTGGTATCTTGTTTATTCATTAGTACTCAGATATTGCTGCCACTTTAAAGCAATGCAGTTGAAAGCTAATGTGCTGTTCCATTTAAGGCCCTGTGTGTGTGTGTGTGTGTGTGTGTGTGTGTGTGTGTGTGTGTGTGTGTGTGTGTGTGTGTGCATGTGTGTGTGCATGTGTGTGTGTGTGTGCGTGGGTTTATGTCCATGATCAGCCTCTTTCTGGTGCTTTTAGCAGTGCTGTGAGGACACATTGCTTTCATTTGCACGGCAGACTGAGGTCATTTTAACTAGACCCTGGAGTTTTTGCACTCATCTTTCTATTCTACTCTTCTGTTGTTTTTTTTTTTTGTTTTTTTTTTTTACGGCTGCCTTCATTCCAGATCCTCATTTCTTGTGCAGGAGGTTTGGGATTGTAGTTACACAAAGTGCAGTATTCAGCATGATGGCAGCAGAGATACATGTGAATATAACCCAGCTGATGGATGACATTGCTCATGTATTCTAGTTCACAGAGTTTCTTTTCTGAAATTAAAGGGTAAGAAACACTAGTAATAATTAGTTTACCTTTACTGTTAGTAATAATCTTCTTTCTTCTAACAGAACTTTGGCCCTCCATGAAAATGTCTTTTTTGTTTGTTTGTTTGTTTTTGAGGATTTGCTGTGATATTTGTTGGTTATTTTTACTTAAAATGTAATGCTATAACACAGTCTGCAGTGCTTGATGAAAAAAAAAAATAATCACAGTTACAGTTTATATTTTTGAATATTTTTGTTACAAGTTTTAAACGTTGAAGCAGATCCACAATATGTGTTTGGGAAGGCCACATTAACAGGCCAGAAAGTGGTTTAATCCTTTGTGGATTTATCCTCCTTGACACCGGTAGTGATGCTGACGACAGCTCTGCTTTATAGGAAAAACATTCAGCTTCCTCTCAGCCTTCTCTCATTTTTAAATCAATAGTTATCTGCTTTGCTGTCATACCCGAACAACTCCTGCCCCTATTGGTTCAAAAGCAGCGGATGTTTCCTTCCCCGGCCAATCAATGCTGATAATCATATCTGCAGAGCTGCGGGATTAATAAGCTTATTGTCGATGTAGGATGGCCCTTATTACTGCTGTAATTCCTGGGAAAGACAGAGTCAATGGTGAGACATCTCAGATGGGATTACATGCACATGCACATGCATGTATGCATACGAGCCCATAAGCAACAATGATAACACGTGCATGTTATGATTGTGGGCTCACTCTCAAGTGATTTCTTACCTTGAAATAAGAAAATTCAATGTTTGCTTACATGATGGAGTACCTGCACAGCCTGTTTAACACGCCACTGTTCCCTTACTGTTCCACTTGACGAAGTGTAAATGAATTACTGGAACATTTTCTGTTTTCCCTCCACAGGTCGACCATCAGGCTGTATTTAGTGTTTCTACTCTGAATTCAGTGAGATGGAAGTTACTGCAATAATGCCAGTTTGCTACTGCGCTCCTGCCCTCAACAATGAGAAGGTCAGCTTCATCTGGACTTGACTGATATCATCTATTTGATATATCTTCTGTTGTTTTTATTCCTTCTCTTTTCAACAAGGATTTTATAACAAGAGCTAGAAATGTTTTGTTCTAACTTGATAGGCTTAGAACAACTGAGAATGAAATTCATACATACACACACACATACATGTAACTAGTATTAATACCTTAATCATACCTTTACTGAATCAAAATCACTTCAGGAGAATGTAAAATGGCTGTTTCACTGTTTCATAAACCAACAGCTTGTTCTTCGTGGTTATGGTTGTTTTTTACATTTCTTTCTCCAAGTATCCTGTAACCTTCCGTCTGATGAGTCCGAGCTGGTCCAGCTGTGTTTGGGAGGTTCTAGTGGACAATAGTATTTTACAACTGGGCACCTCCACTTCCTGGTAGCTCTCATGCCTGTACTTGAGCTCAGTATAAAGAACTGCACCTCGAATATCAATAAGCAAAGTTTAAAAGATGCTTTATGAACACTTTAGGACACGGGGAGTCTTTAATATCATTAGTTCCTGTTAGTGCTGAAAAATAGTTTAAAATGAAAAGACAGGATACAACGGATTATTTTTACAGTTTTCTACACACACAAAAGAAACTGAATTTGTAGTGGATGATTAATTATTCAGGGTTGGTTTTTTTTAAATAAACATATGTATAGTATTTATATGCAGCCAAACACACCAAATATAAATGGTTCAGTTGTAGTAGCAGGTAAGCAATGACATCACAGTTTTTATCAGCAAATTTTATTTTGGGCTTCATCACTTGAAAGCAAGCTGTTACACAGCCTTCAACATCTTGACTGCGTTATTCCCTCTTTGAGCCCAGGGTAAACAAATCAATAAACAATTGCAACATTTTTAAAACAAACAAAGATATGTGATTTCTCTGGACATATAACGTTTATGAACAAAAGGTCACAAAATTAAACCTTAATTTTTCATTTGAACCAACATTTGTTCAACAAACCTATAACCTGAACAGATAAAGAGCTGGTTCACGTTTTCTCAATTTTATTTTTTGAGGGCAAAACGGGTCTCACATGAATTCATTCATACAGTTTGTCTGGATCTGCAACAGACTGGCTCAGAAACTGCTAAAATTGGTTTATCAAAAAAGTACAAAATGTGGAGCTTTTCTTTTTTTATACTTATTAATGCTGTAGTCCAGTCCTTCTTGGAGTCAGATGATATGTATCAGTAGCTTGGGTCCGGGCTGTGTTGAAGGGAGTGGGCTCCAGCCCCCACTGTTCTGAGACGGGGGAAGTGTGTGTAGAGAATGAACGGATGGACAGAGGTCCACATTTACTACCTGCAGCAGCGGTAGCCTGGGCTTGCTGGTGCAGATGCTGAGCATGTATTAGACGCTGTGTAGGTGCCAGGCCAGCTAGCGGTGTCCATATTTCTGCTTGCAGATTGACTGCAGACTTCGTGGAGTCACTGCCACCACAAAAGCTAAGAAACTAGCATGGTTATATTTTTGCGCATAGGAAACACAGACCAACATTCCAACTTCTAAACTGAAATTATTATGCAAATTTAAAAAAAACAAACTGCAGCATCTGGATAGAGAACTAGGGGCTGGATCCAAAAGTGGATCAAAGTGAAGCTGAATCCCAGGAGCAGCAAGCTGAGAGACAATGGGTCCCAGCAGAGATCTGCTAGTCCACATTTCAGCTCTGCCAGGACTAGTTTTAGATGTGTTTGCAAATTTGATGAGAATGAATACAAAATAATACCAATTAGTGTTAAAGGTTGGCATAAGCTTAGCCAGCCAAACTTTAAAAAAGCTAGCTGTGGCTGAAAGAAGGTGGGTGTGTTCCAGATGGTTTCTGAGTCTGCTTGTTCTGCCCATTTGTAACGGCGCTGTGCAGTACAAGGGAAGAGGCTTCAAAAGCACTTTTCAGAAAATCTGTTAGTGACATCACAGTGGTTTTGTCCAGTTCATCTTATACAGTCAGCAGGAGGGAATGGGACAGTAGTTGCTACTGTAGACCTTCCATCACCTAATCTCAGTGTCTTTAGCTTCCTGTAGTATGAACTTACCACATCCTGGGCTGCATGAGATGCACTCCGGTTAACTGTGCTAGGATGGATCCTTTTTCTTATCTTGAATCTTGGAATCTGAGCTTGGACAAGCCAACCGGATTGATAGGATCTGTGGAGGCATTTATCTCTTTTTGATCACAGGATAAATTATTTAGCTCTTCAGTAGATCAATTGGGACTAAAGTTTTTTTGGGGTTTTTTTTGTTTTGTTTGTTTGTTTGTTGGCTGCCCAAATCCAAAATCCCCCCCTACTCTCTACATGGTGCTGTCACCATTTTGTAGCACTGTTCAAATATGTTGTGAGAACTGTTATACTTCTTGTAGCATATTCAATGAATTTCACAATTACTGTGGGACAGCAGTGGTGCAGTAAATCGCACAGACAAAAAACAAAGAAACAAACACATTTTTAAAAAGCATCTTGCAGTGTCTTCAAATCTATTCAGATGACAACACAGTCCTGCCCCATATAAACCTCCTGACCATAGTAACTAATAATACACTACAGTAGTGAGTAGGAGGTGATTCTGATACACCTAGAGCTTTTTTTATTTTTATTTTTATTTTCATTTTCATTTTTGGAAAAGTACTGGGGAGGTTGCTGGTGCTATAACTCAGCTTCCAAATCAATAATGTTACTCTGAGTTGATCATAAAACACCTATCTACCAGTGCCACCCAAGCCCCCATATCCCGCCCCGTGACTCAAGACCCCGGCTGAATTTAAGCACTGACGTATATAAATAGAGAGAAAGTCATGTAAATACAAAAATATATTCTAACTGAATTGGCTTCCCAGTTGAGTTGCGGCTTTTGAGCATGACTGGACATCCTGTGGTGTGTGTCTTCTGTGACGGGATTCTCACAGGGAATCTCAGGCAGTAAATCTGTCCGTCAAGCAAATTCTACCGCTACAGAAGGGCTCTCTTTATTCCACATTGACATATGCTCATACACACAGACACACAAACACACACCCAAGCCCTACTCAGTTAACTAAAGGGATAATCAACCTCTTTTACCCAGCAAACAACCTTGTGGTTTCATCCAACATCTCCTCTAAACAAACCTGATGATAAAGAGTGGGAGATAAAGCTTTTGTGTCGGAGGATGTTTTAATCTGTTGTAATATCTAGTTTAGTCTCATAATCTTGTCAGTGCTTGTATACACCTGCTCAGTAGATGTGAGTCACAATATTCAGTTTGCATTTGGACTCTTTGAAGTCTTTTGTAAAATTATGATTATGATTTAAAAAAAAGATTTTTGATGCACAACAGCCCCATCCTGCCTTGTCCTGTCCATCACTTGATCAATATCGCAGCTCTCACTACGTTCCCATCGTATTCACATTACAGCATTACAGCATGGTGCTTTGTCCTTCACCTGCCTCAATCATCTGACCTATATTTCAGTCTTATGACACATCTTATCATTTAATGTGGCAGGAAATGGTTCCAGCTGAGGTGCAGCATGCAACTAGTCACTATTATTAGTCCACAGGAAGGCTCACACGTGTCCATCTAAGCTAACTGGGAAAACCAATAGAGACTGGTTATTTGACATCCCTGACTCCAAAGATGAGTTGTCATCTTTAGAGCAGGTGCTCAAGGAAAACTGTGGGAGAAGAGATGACAAGGGGGTCCTGCACAGCATGACATTACAATTTTAGGGTTCTCTGTGAATAGGTGTGGGACCTTTTTTCTCATGTATGTGATAGTCAGGCCCTCTTTATATTTAATGCTCCATTCCTCCTCTACTTCTTCACCTGTTGCCGTCTTGCTACCTGTGGTATCCATCCACATCTGTTTGAATGTCTATCAGAGGATGCCAACTGGCAAGTGCAACCCCTCCCCTCACACACACACACACCCTCACCACACACACACCCTCACCCACCACCCCACCAGCACCAGCCATCATCACATTTCCAGGGGCTCTACTGCCTGGCCTTGTCGCTCTGTGACTCTCTTGCTTGCAGCCACAGGTACTTGTAACATAATGCTGTTCCAGTCACTCAGAACTTGAAGTACTCAGGTCATAAGTCTAGAAAAAAAAGACCCTTTCATATTAATTTCATTAAAATGCATGATTAATTTCTTTTTTAAAAATCTGGATTTACATTCAAGGTAAAAGGTAATAGACCAAAGTATAAAGAGCTTAAAGAAAAAAATACTTTCAATTCTCACCCTTTCAGTACTTTTGGATCCAAAGCCTATAGTCCCTTCCCTCTGAAGAAGATGTAGAGAAAATAAGAAAAAAATTTAAAAAACTCCCACTAAAGCGCTTATCAAACTTATATTTGTTTTATAGCTTATCTGGTGAAACTGCACATTTTTTAATATCTGTATATGTATAAAATACAGTACAATTAACTAGTAATTGCCGTATCAGAGGAATGTAGTTAGATTTTAAAAAAAGAACTGATTTCTGAGAAGAACTGTCAAATGAAGTATTTGGTATACGCAATTCAAACACAAGACCATAAAAGTTACACCTACATGGATTATTTAAGTACTGTTTAACTGAACTCTTTCATTACAATATAAGTAATTGTTCTACCGATTTCGAAGATGCAACCATGTGTCAGATCGCTGGGATGGACGTTCAGTCTGCAGTTGCTATTTTCTAAATAAGTTTCTTGAACAAACATGGTTTTTAGTCATTTTTAGGAGTCCAGGTCAAACCAAAGTATAAAAACCTAAATGTAGATCTCATGTTGCTTTCTTTTCTTTTTCTTTGTTTTTAGATTGAGTAACTAGTCAAGTTTCAAGTCAAATCAAGTCAAGTTTATTTATAGAGCACATTTAAAAACAACCAGAGTACTACAGTAAGTCACTACGATATTATCACTAGAATATTATCATCCTCCACAGCGATGTGGATCACTGACGTCACACTGACGCTCCATGACACTGAGATATATCCATCCATCCACCCATCCATCCATCCGTCCATCCGCCTGTCTGTCCGCCCATCCATCCATCCATCCGCCCATCCATCCATCCATCCGCCCATCCATCCATCCATCCGCCTGTCTGTCCGCCCATCCATCCATCCATCCGCCCATCCATCCATCCATCCGCCCATCCATCCGCCCATCCATCCATCCATCCATCCATCCATCCATCCGTCCATCCATCCGTCCATCCATCCATCTGTCCATCCATCCATCCATCCATCCATCCATCCATCCATCCATCCATCCATCTGTCCATCCATCCATCCATCCATCCATCCATCCATCCATCCATCTTATCTGTGATCAGATATATCATGCTTTGATACACAGATATTCATATAGTTGCTCTCTTTTAATGAAATTTGTGCACCGGCATGCAAACGTGTGGGTGTTTGTATGTGCACTATTAGTGTATGTGTTCCTTCAGCCTCCTCTAACCCACAGAGACTTTGCAAGCAGGCCATGCAGAGCCACAGACACAGACCAGTGGTCTCCCGTAATGAGCAGGCTGTTGTTGATCTGCCGTGGGGACCCTGCTTCAATCTGGCACAACCTGCAAGAGTTTAGGAACTAATTAAATACTAAAAAGTTGCCTTTTTTCATTTTTCTTTTTTTTTTACAGGAAATCAGAGATTTAGCTCAATCTGAGCTAAAATAAAATAAAATAAACAGATTGCTTTTTTGTTTATTGATATTTCTCATCTTGACCACTAGAAACTTGGAAGAAAGGTAGAAGAAAAGGGATGACATGCAACCTTTCATTGCCATCTTCATTTGATTGCATTCTGATAAGGACTAACTGAAGTTAAAATTATTATTCACCTCAGCAAAAAATAACATCCTTTGTAGAGTGTAAACATCCAAACAGTGATTTTATGTTCTTGCTGCTACAGCATCTGTTATCACTAAGCGATAGGGGCTATGGCTACTATTGTTTTAACTATAGACAGCGCTGTTGACAAGCTTTTCCACTAAATATAGTTTGTCTGATGACATGTGGAGGAAACAACCACGAAGATCCAAGTTTATGTAGCTATATAATGACAACAAAACAGGTACAGTGACAAAAAACAACCTGATTGGTTCAGTATGCAGCAAAAACAACTTTACATGCCTACTTATTTATTTGTTTATTTATTCATTTATGTATATAAGTGGAGCCTTTTTTATCGTGAATCTATTTGTTTTAGTTGTTACGAATATTGTTTCTTTATTGACAGACATTATAGATAGACGATATGGAAATAAATCACTTACATTTGCTTTCTTTATAATTGAAGCTGATTTTTCTGTACAATAACTTTATTGTATACTAAATGGTTTTTCTGTTAATTTAATTCATTTACTTTTACATTTTGACATCACTTCCATTCTTTTCGTTGACTGAACTTCACACCCATGATGAATATTATTCACCGTCAATCACAGGCTCATTTCTTTGGACATAAGCATTCACACGACATGTTGACCGAACAAAGTTTTTTTTTTCAGCCCAGGTAAATGAAGATGTACCCAACTTTTTTATTTTATTTTATTTTTTAAATAAATTTGTTGTCTCAATCTTTGCACATCAAAGTTTGATGTGTATTTTGTATATTGGTTGCACATTTTAGACATGATGCGTCTCTCACTTAGCAGGAAGATTCTTCAAATGTCCTAAATCCTGAATCAGACTTTGCTTGTTGAAGAGTCAAATTTTCTATTTCCCAATTTTACACCCGGTGTAAATTCAGCCCTCAGCTTCCAAATCACCTGAATTTCACACTGGTAAACCTTTGACATTCAGGCAGCCTCAGCTTCAACTGTGAAGTTCCTTTCAAACTCCAGGCAAAGGAGCTGGCCCCCAATTTCTCCTTCACTTGGGGAGTCCAGAGAGCTGTTGGATTGGCAGGTTGGCTGCTGTCAGCCTCATCTCTTTCCTCTCACCTGCCAGCTGCACCTCCTGTGATAAGGCAAATTTATTCTGGGGCCAGAAATGGTGGACTTCACTTGGCCATCCGCCAAAAGCTCTGTGTCTCTGATGTCTCCTCATAAACTGCAGACCACATTTCAGTCAGTCAGTCAGTCAATCAGACAGTCAGTCAGTCAGTCAGACAGTCAGTCAGACAGTCAGACAGTCAGACAGACAGTCAGTCAGACAGGCCTTGAGGAAAAAGGACGTCATAAAGACAAGAATTTTTTTTTTTTAATTCAAAAAAGTTGCAACAAAAAAAAATCTCCTCCAGAGCTGAAAAGTTAAGATGTCAAAAACACAAATCGATATCACACAGGAATTCAATTTATTTTAAACAATATGACCTAAAGGTGAGTGAATGCAGTTATATCATCTGACATTCAGTCATTGAAATTGCTAACATTTTTCAGACACCCTCATCAGCTTGTTTTCCTCCTCTTCTTATAAAACAAACGGTGCGTCACTGATTTCCCTGTTAGTCGCTGTCTGAAGGACTAGTTTCAGTAAAAAGGGGCAAAAGGTTTGCTTTTGCGTTCTTCTGCCTTCCAGTGTCACGCAAAGTAAGCACAGCTGTCCGAGGCCAAGTGAAGGATGGGTACCTTTAACGGGAGGAGGAGGTGGGGAATAGTGTCAGTGGAAGTGGCTTTTTTTAGTCCCCTGAAATGAGACGAGGCGTGACCAGCACAAAGTGCGACCACTGATCCTCAGGCCTGTATGTGCATTTCTACCCCAAAGTTAGGATTTGTTGGAAGAGAAAATACTTGAATTTAAAATGATTTACAACGGCTGAGTCAGGATAGTTTGTGCTTGCATACCATGTATCAAGGATTTTTTTAAAAGTACAGCACACACTCCAGATGGTTTAGTTCTGAACCAAAATAATAAGATATAATGAAGAAATAAAAAATATGTGATTAAATATTGTGTTGAATGCACAT
Organism: Zenarchopterus dispar; assembly: GCA_028564865.1. Lineage (NCBI taxonomy): Eukaryota > Metazoa > Chordata > Actinopteri > Beloniformes > Zenarchopteridae > Zenarchopterus > Zenarchopterus dispar. The sequence goes on from JAOWBL010060333.1 coordinate 14,896, forward strand.
CATTCAACATCTTCTCCGCTATAAACACGAAATCCCCAAGAAGACATGCACTAGAAAATAAAAACACAAGCTGTCTTGAATTAGATATTTTTGTCAAATAAATTTTAAAATGTATTTTGAGCAAAATGGACTTAAAGAAACAACAGTAAATATACATTATCTTACCTCGGCTGCTTTTTCCATGGTTGGCTTATATGGTTCAAATCTATTTGATGAAACCATACAATGTGTTTTAAAGTTTCATCTTCAAATAGATTCTAAAAGTACTGAAGTAAATAGTTTACTTTAAAGTAACAAAGTGCAACCTATAACGTTTTATCTTCATCTTTTTTCAAGTAATTATTTGTAGTCGTCCCTGTGATGGACTGGCGACCTGTCCAGGGCGTACCCCTGCCTCTCGCCTGGGATGGGCTGGGATTGGCTCCAGCAGACCCCCGTGACCCAGAAATGGAACAACGGGTTTAGAAAATGGATGGATATTTGTATTCAAATATAATCCTGAATATACTGAGAACACAAGGTTCAAAAGAAAAACTAATAATTAATTCAATGTCTGTTCTACCAGTGTAAGTTTAGTCAGCCTCACAAGCCACCCATATGTCCTAAATTTAAGCCACCCATATGTCCTAAATTTAAGCCACCCATATGTCCTAAATTTAAGCCACCCATATGTCCTAAATTTAAGATTTAAGTTTTAAAAAGATTAATGAATTTTAAAAGTCAGAGAATTTTTTTACTTAAAAATATCTGATTTTTTTTTTTTAAATCAGTGTTACACATTTTTTATGAGATTTTAAACTTTTTACTTTTTACTTGGAGGTAAAAAAAACAAAGACAGAGTCTGAGAAATGTCTGTTTTTTTCCAAACTGCCCTGCTGGACAAAAATGATGAAAATAAGAGCCGGGTGTATGCAAAATTATTCTGTTCTACCAAAGCAAATGTCAGAAACTTCAAATGTAAAAACTGATCTTTACCTGTGGGTTGGGATGTGACCCAGAGGATGAACAGCTGGTCCTCAATCAGGCTGTTAAAGGTGTAGCAGGTTAAATGTGCTGCTGGAACGCTTTCTGCAACGGTCAGGTCATCTGTTTCTCTGGGAAAGTCATTTGTTAAAGGATGTAGCTTATAACAGGCCACACAAAAGTGACAGTGGACATTTTCTGCTTCCAAATGTAAATGAGAGACTGAAACAGCTGCCTTTGGACTGCAAACACGTGTGATATTTATTTCCCTTCAGCCCTGTGCCACATGAAGGACACAGTAATCATCCTGTATACAGCATTTGTAAGGTCATCGAGAATATAGTTTCCTCTGATTTTTAACTCATCCTACCAGAGGTGTCGACTAAGCAAAAATAGAAAAGAAAATTGAACGAGCATGAAGGCTGTCAATGCTGTCAGAGAGAGGTGTCGAGTGGGTTTTCCCAGGTACTGGATCCAATCAGGCAACATCAGAAACAGACGGGCAGACTGCTGGCTGTGCTGCTGCAGCGGTCAGCAGTGTGACCAGATGAGTCCAGGATGAAATGGCCTTGACAAGCAATGTGGAGCAGGGACATGGAGATCAAGCATCCTGACAGCTTAAGATGTGAAATTAGTTTGACAGGATTGACAGGCTGTTTGCATGAGCAGGTAAATATGTTGGTATTCATATGTCAGATTTACTAATGTTATTATTAGGTGCTACAGTAAGCATGTGTCTACTGGTGAGGCAACAACCTTCCCTGTACTTTGTCTTTTTAATAATTCAGTCAAAGAATATGTAGGAATGTAAGATTCGGATGTTTTCCCTGCAGCAGATGGACGTTCTGTAAGATTATGTGACAGACTTGAGGTAGATACTGCGTTTAGAGAACTAATCCAGTGCTGAAAAGCTTCAAATGAAAACCCAAATGTGTTTGTGGCTTTTCTGGAACTGAAGCCTGTCTTCAAACAGCTCCCTTTAAACTGAAACTGGTTCTCTCTATTTTTCTAAAACATACACAGCCAGCCTTTTTCAAATTCATAATCCCCCAGTCAACTTTTGATTGTTACTTAAAATAGTTAAACTACTTACCAATTTAAAAAAAGAACAAAAAAAAAAAAAAAAAGCCACAGAAATGAGCTAAACTGGCAGGTGATTGGCAGGGTGGGTTGTCCTTCACCCCACAGTCTCTTTTCCCTCTTCTTCACTCAAGTGTTTCCATCCATTATGTTCGGTGACATTCTTTGTCTGAAGGACACTGGCGTTCAGCCAAGAGCTTCCACTGGGCCGGCCCAGCCGCTTAATTGAAACAGTAAAAGAACTTTATTTTGGCACAAAAGCCCTTATGTGGGCTTTGTTGCAATTAGATTGACCAGAAAGGCCAGCCGACCTGATAAAAAGGGATTAGGAAGAATGTGTTGCTGGGATGTGTCGACTGTGACACAGAAGATTGTGGAGGAATTAGTCAAAGTCTGACCTGTCCTGCATTGGCCAGGCAGAAGGACAAACCTGTGATTTATGGAGTGGTCAAAGGCTGTGTTAAAAAAAAAAACCAATTTTAGAAGAAGCACTGCAGAACGTTGTGAACGCAGGTCCTACTCAGCAGCACCTGCAGTATCTACGGACCAGGAAAGATCTGGAAACATCTGGCTGCAGCTGCATCACGTGAGGTCGACAGACTTGGAGCAGACCGAGTACTTCTGCTTCTGTCCACACACACACTATTAAAGAAATAACACTTTACAACTGTCAGGACAACATAATCATTTATTCAGAGCCAAATGAATGACCCTGGGTGGAAAGATTCATTTTAGTACTGAAATAGTAAGTTTAAATGATTGTAATGTTGTTGAATGTAATGAACTATAAAAACGTCATACTTACTAACATATTCCTTTTACATTTTACAATTTTTATTAGTGTTCCCACAAATCCACTTCAATGCCTGTAACCATCCCTGTCAAAACACTATCTGATCAAAACTATATTGCAGAAGAGACAGAATTTTGTTTCCTCTTATTCTAGAGCTGGCAAGGTCAGACGAGGACTGTAAGACTATCATGCAGGCATAAATACAAGACAAATCATACATGGCTAAATGTAATACTCATTAATGCTTAATGGGAGGTTTGTTCGGAGTTCTAATCATTGCTATGTTGAAACTGAACTCCTGCAGGACTCCTCCTGTAAAACATATTAGTTTTAGTCTGCTTGGTTGCAAGAGAAAAAGTAAAAAAAATGATGATACTATTAAAGTCAGATATTGACTGTCATGGTATCGAAAGCCAATACGTCCTGTCTGAAAAACGTACTTTCAAGGGAGAACAAAATAAAACTTTGTTTTCTGGAAAAATTATATTGTTTATGGATACACAATAAATGTTATTCTGTTTTTGGACAAGATTACTAAACAATTGTGGTAACAAGACCAACTAGGAATTACAGAGCTGCAAAGTGGAGATCAGCAGAATTTCCCTCTTCTTTTTTTTTTTTTTGATCTTTTTGTAGATCAGAGCTTTTGCATTTTGGCCATCGATATGCTCTAAACTGTGAAACAGTTCCTTCTACAATCCACAGATTCTGGATCTATCCCTAAAATTTTGGGTCAAGCTTCTATATGACTGGGCCATTCCAGTGTTGCAGTTGAGCCACCGAACTTCCAGCCTAAACCCACTCTGAGTCCACTCTGAGTCCAGTTTGAGTCCAGTCTCAGTCCAGTTTGAGTCCACTCTGAGTCCACTCTGAGTCCAGTTTGAGTCCAGTCTCAGTCCAGTTTGAGTCCACTCTGAGTCCAGTTTCAGTCTGGTCTTAGTGCAGTCTGAGTCCAGTCTCAGTCCAGTCTGAATCCAGTCTGTTCCAGTGTGTGTCCAGACTGAGTACAGTTTGAGTCCAGTCTCCATCAAGTTTGAATTCAGTTTGAATCCAGTCTGAATCCAGTTTGAGTCTGGTCTTAGTCCATTTTGAATCCACTCTGAATCCACTCTGAGTCCATTCTAAGTCCACTTTGATTCTGGTCTGAATCCAGTCTGAGTCCAGTTTGAGTTCAGTCTGAATCCAGTTTGAGTCTGGTCTGAATCCAGTTTGAGTCTGGTCTGAAACCCAGTCTGAATCCAGTTTGAGTGTGGTCTGAGTACAGTTTGAGTCTATTCTGAGTCGTGTCTGAGTCCAGCTTGAGTCTGGTCTGAGTCCCCAGTGTCTGAATCAAGTCAAGTCAAGGTCATTCACCAAAAATCAGTTGAATCAAAAATCAGTTGAATCAAAGTCAAGTCCACCACTGATCTGAGTCAAATTCTAGTCCAATCCAAAGAACACAGCCGTTAGGTTTTTAAAACATATTTAAACACCTCTAAGCATAGAATGTTTTTAGAATAGAAGATTTTTGTCAAAAGTGACTTACTGTGAACTTAATTTACCTGTCTGTAATCACATTGTCTCATTTTATTTTAATTTTTTAAATCTTTTTTACTTTTCTTGAATGTGTAACTTTTACCTGCTGTTTTATTGTTGTTTTTGTTTATTTCTGCGTAATGTCCTTGAGAGTTTTGAAAGGAGCTTATAAATAAAATGTATTATCATTTTTGTCATTTCTTTACAAATTAACAGTTGAACCAAAAAGCCAACTGGACACTTTGACTAGTACTCTGTGGTAAACTGTCAGTGTCCTGGAGTTATCCCTGTTCAGGTTGACATGAACAGGCCACAGCTGCAGCTCTGTATGGCAGCAGACTAGAAACCTCTTCAACAAGATAAGTTTGAACTAGTTCATCAGTCAGCAAGACGCTCCTCACAGCCATGGAGAGACCTTTCATACCCCTCTGCTCCTGCTGTTAACGGAGCAAAAACATTCTTACATAATCGACTTCTCTGAGTGAATTCTTGCAAGGTGACGTTTTCCCCAACACATCCTTGACTTTACTTTTCCAAATAGAAGACTTGGAAGTTCAGGTTTGAAATCAGTAAATGCAAATCGGACAAACCTGGGAACGTTTCCTCTTGGCTTTTCAGTGGTGTTAAAGTGGATTTCCTTGACTGGTTTTGTCCAGTTGCCTTTAATGTTCATATTAATTGCACACTTTTGTATGACGTTTTTTTACTCTTAATGGTTTTACTAGCTGTGATTACATGCGTTTTAGCAATCCAGGAATCTAGCCACTCAAACTTAATGTTATACTAATCCATGCACGGATTCACCACCCGTGTAGGTTCACCATTTTACTGTGAACCTACTTTTTCATGACATGATTTGAGTGTTCGGTCTCAGTGGGCTACTTCCAGGTGGATTAACGATTGCTGCTGTGAAACCAAGTTATTCTCAGCTCCATCGTGGCCCTGTCCTCGATTCTAAAACACTTTATAAATAGGCAAGCAAGTAGAGCACAGTTCCATCCCAGGACCCGCCTTTTGTTTCACTGCTGCCGTTCACAATTTTTTTGTTTGTTTGCTTGTCTTGGTTAACATATGCTAAAGGTCATATTGCTGTGTTTATGTCACAGTGTGATTCTAAAATCACTAGATGTTGCAGCTTTTCAAGTTCAAGTTACAAACACAATATTTGGTATTTCAATTGATTGTCCTCTTTTGTCATTCTTCTTCTTTTTTTTTTTTTGCAGGTTAAATCAGGGTTTGTGAGCAGCTTAACATTTGATCACCGGTTCAACGCCTGGTTACAGAGGGAACAGATGCTGAGTGAAAACTGCCCTCCAGTGGAGTGGGAGTGTACTACATGACACTGCTCCCTGATCTGAGTTTGTTAACTCAGCTAGTTAGTTTCATTATGGTCCCCAAAGAGAAAAATATACTGAAAGGAAGGGTGAGTATTACCTGTCCACCATGCAACTGCTAAAATGGCCACAGAACAACAAGGTGTCTGGTGGTTACTGTGAGTCTGAGAGTGAAGTCAACTATCCTGCCTCTGCGCTGTGTTACAGTGGTGTGATGAGTGTGTGTCTGGGTGGGAAGGGTCAGCTGGTGTTGTGAATCAGGCCGCTGAAATGTCAGGCACGGCTTCTTCACAACACCAGGGTTCCTCCCCACCACTTCCTGCACCTTTCATCAATAAAAAGACTTATATAAACTTATAAGTAGACTTATAAGCAAACATATGTGCATGTTTTACAGGATGCTGCTGCTTAAATCAAAATTTTAATTGACTCCTGAAAACTGCTGATTGCACAGTTCTTCACGTTGAAGTTTTGTTAATTTACTGACACATTTGTTTACCTTTTTCTTTAGAAATGTTCCATGTAGATATCAAAATAAAGGAATCGGAACAATAATAGAAATTTAGAAATAAATGGGTGATGTATCTTTAGGCAGCATTGGCAGACCTCTTTAATCTCTACTGATTTTACTTGAGGAATGTCAAATTTTAGTTTTTCTCTCTTGCACATTGACCAAAAAGTGGTTTGACATTTTGAAAGGGTAAGACAGCTTTTCTTATTTGTTTTATTTGGTCTGTTCCTAATGAGAATTGTTGATTGTTTTTGTTGCTGTTGTGTTTTTCATGTTTAAATACCTCAACATTTAGGTCATTGTGCAACATGTTTGAGTTTCTGTCAAAGCAAACTGTAAATTTTCATATGCGTGCAAAAGTGTAAAAACAGTTGCCCCTTACACTTGCTTAGCTGATAGGATTAGTTGTTCTTCTTTTATCATTGGAGCCATTTTTCATTTGGAAAACGATCCATCAAAGTTGTAAAATATGAATGACATCTCTATTTCAAAATTCCGACACGAGTTGTTGATGGTGCCTGCTGCATAGGTCAGTTACCTGCCAGGTGAGGGATTGAACAATGAATGTCTAGACCAGGAAGGACACTGACACGCCACAGCACAGGAGAAGAAGGAATATTACAATTCGAGCTACCATTTCAGAGAATAATATCTCCCTAAATAAGATGTTTACATGTTTGTTATATTCCTATTGGCTGTCCGATTAATTGGAAAATAGAAAACATGCATTTGTCTTACGATGGCAGAGCAGAGAGCTCTTCCATCTGAAAATCTCTGGACTGTGGAGAGAAATGTGACAGCAAAATGTTTGTCTGGATAGTGTTTGTCCTTGTTGACTATTAGTTCTCTGGTAAATGCTTTCCATGTCTGGGAGGTGAATAAATGTCTGGAACAATGTGTACGAGTTGGTTAATATCATTTTGAACTTGAACAACAACACATTTGTAAATAAAAGAATAAATAAATAAACCACATTCTTGCATTGTACAGCTTTTACTACATGATGTACACTCACACAGACAGTCTGGGTTTACATGACTCATTACAAATATCACAAATGAAAAGAGACAGAAGAAAACTGCACCACAAAAAGATAGATAGATAGATAGATAGATAGATAGATAGATAGATAGATAGATAGATAGATAGATAGATAGATAGAT